>JAROYE020000010.1:20680255-20886196 GCA_029619315.2 Dynastes maya | reverse complement strand
AGAGAAAAACCAATGAATGTCTGCTTCCCTAGACACCCGTGTGTGGGGTCTAACTTACCTGAAAAACAAATGTTTCCTCCCTTTTATTGGATCGTTCTCTTACAAAGTTGCCAATATATTAAAGAACCAATTTGGTATATCATTTCAAACGTTGCACCCCTTAAGAACCCAGATTATAAATAATAAAGACCTTGTGGATAAAGTGAAAAAGAAAGGGTATATATGCTCATGTGAAGTGATTGTGATTGTAACTATATAGGTAGAAGTTTCCGAGATATTGACACTCGAGTAAAAGAAACATCTGCTTTGCTTAAGACAAAGTTTCACAGGGTTTTCACATTTTTCTCAGCACTTATTAGTAGAGCCCGCTATCTGGAGAGCAATCGCAGCGCGGTGTGACTGTGTTTAGGTGGGCGGGGAGGGCTGGTCGATTATGATACGGACACGACAAATCATCATCACTCAGTTCAGTTTAGCATTGGATAGCGGATAGGGCGTGTTGATTTTATTGATATAGACGTAGTTATTAATTGTAGTTATTATTTAGTGTAGTGCGTTTTGATTTTATTGATACAGACGTAGTTATTAATTGTAGTTTTTAGTGAACACGTCGAAGGCTAAAAAACGACCCTTTCAAGACATAGTAAATAAGTTTATTTCTGACTTTCCCGATTTGTTTTACAACGGGAGTAAGATAGTTTGTAAAGTGTGCAAAATACATTTGATGTCAAATAAGAAGTGGAACTGTACAAGACACGTAAATTCCGCACAGCATAGAAAACGAAAATTGGGCATGCCACCGAGAAGTGCTTTTTATGTAATTCATATGTTGATAAACTGTAATTTGCCACTAAGCTTACTCGATAAACAACCGTTTAAGGACGTTTGGTACAATACAATCCCGAGTTGCTGTTGCCAACGGAGAAAACGACACGTAAGCATGTTGCGTTTGTACGCGATGACATAGATGTCCCTCCAATAGGTTTTTTTAGAGGATAATTTAAAACAATTGTGACTTTTACAATAATTATCCAGAACTCTATTCTTGTGCTTCAACAATAGTAATTTTATTTTAACAATTTGATCGTTATTTACGGGTCGTATTATAAAATAACCATAGTATTCATGCATACTTACATATGTTCGCACAATTAAAACAAATAATAATTTTTACACAAGGACTCCCTCCTTTTGGATTATAAAGATTTGTAAGTACTTATATCATTTAATAAGTAGATACAATAATGATTTCTTAGTAATTAACAAAAAAAAATTACTGAATTTTAGCACCCTGAGACTAGTCTAAGCTATTATATAGCTACAATTAATTAACATAGAATTGTATAATTTTGATTCTAACATTGGTTGTGTTTCTTCATTCGTTTTCCTCAGCTGACCGAAGATGTATCGCATTTGATACGAAATCGATCGCCTATTAAATTAGAATTTTACTTAGCACAAAGTTTAAATATTTCCGGCTGTACAAGGGCAGTGTTCATTATGTTCCACTTCGTGGTAATTGTTGCCAAATTCACCGTATATTAAAATTAGGTACTTGAAATTTACTTACGCGTTCCACGCGGAGGCATTGTAAAATCAACAACATAAAAAATGCATACTTAAACACGCTGCCTATCAAAAACTAACAAGTTTAAACAAACCTTCCATAATTAATTAATTAGAATAAAATTCGATAAAGTAAAGAAGAAACAACAATTAACAAAACAAGTTGCAATTGTATGATACTTTGTTTAGCTACGAGCTCATTAGATCAGTCTGGCATCACAAAGAAAATTTAGCGCTCTTCCTAACCAACTTCGCGTAATAAAAACAGATTACAAGACATTTAGTGCTGCATATCGTTATATTTCTTAAGTTAAAGCATAACATGTGTGGTACAATGAATTGGTCTTTCGTTTTGCCTTTCGAAAAACGTAAAAATATGTAGGAAGTTCTATTTAAATAAGAAAGTTGACGTCACTTCGGTGACACCAGAAATGCAATTAAACTGCCAATAACGGCAAAAGTTAGCTCGCAAAAAAACAGAAATCGACCTTCTTTTTCCAAAAACGCTAGCTTCTGTCTTTAAAAAGTTAGCATGAGGAGTGGGGATACTTTAGGGCCGCACTGTATAGTAACATACAGGCTCTCTCATAAGCAGCACCGCCAAGATACGAAATATGAACATTGCTGCTTCGAATGTACGCATAGATAAGTGGGAAATACGGACGAGGTTGGTAGGATTGCGGTCTGCTGTATTTAGTGTTTATAATATACCATGTTGCTCAAAACCACTACGTAAATATATGTAACGGAGAATACGGGTAGGAGCAGGAGTGACGCACGCCACGCTTATATTCTTTTTTTTTTCATCATTTAGGAACAGATACGACGTTAATTTTTAAGATGAGAAATGCATGTAGTATTGTATTGAAAGAATTGATTTAATTATTCGTAGGTTATAAATGTTTTTTTTCATAGGAAAACACTATTTTTCTAATATGCAATAATTATTGTGACAGTTTTCGTTCACCAAGTTACTATTAAAACAAGTAAATATTAAAGTAATGTATGATTTGCAAAATAACCACTAAAATATGCAAATAAATAAGTGCTTAAATTTTAGGAGTCTGAATATTCGTTCTTCTTTCTTGTAATAACACCCATTAAGTGCGTGCGAGATGCTGCTATAATCACATATGGTAAGCGGCAGCATGTCGTTAGTGGAATCTTTGCAAATAGTGCAACATGTTCACGCACAGCTATGCGCGATAGAAGACGCCAGAAATGTTTGTGTTTTAGAAAGTGTTGAAAGTGTTTTAGATACAGACTCTGATTTTGGCACACAAGACAAATTTGTGAAGGTGCGTCAACGGAACCGTTAAGTTATTAGAAAGATTATTTTACTTACGCAAATATAACGTCACTAGATGTAGAACGTTCGTTTTCGGCATACAAAAACACTTTTCTTCACGCCGCACTCACTTTGCCGAAACAACTTTGGAAACATATCTAATGTTACAAATATTAAATAGACATTATCCACTTTGTGATTTCACGGAGGACTCTTAAAACGGTAAGTGTTGAGCACGTATCACATTTAATTTATTTTGTGTAAACTTTCGCCACTGGCTTTCAGCGCAGTTGCGTTGCTCTACTGATTTGTATTGACATTGAATGAGTAAAATTTTTTTCAGTGATAAGAAGTAGATAATTATTTGATTATTTCAACAAAACATCTAAATGTAGCATTTTTCAAGAATTTTCCTAAAATAGAGTAGAAAACGTAACACCATCTTAATCTAAACTGTTAGATCCTAAATATTTGTTGATAATAAATTATAATTAGGCGAATAATAATGACAGTTTCACAAATAATGCATAATTCATAGCGAAGTAACAGTCAGCCTCCTTCCTCGTGCCTATCAAATCTCTAGCACCACGATAAATCCAATAAATACTATTTGGTATCAGTCATCTAATAGATTGCTTGTGTTTATGAACATATTATAGGAGTCCTATTAGCACACCCCCATCAAGAGATATTGCCAAATATCTTGAGAAAATTAGCAATAAGAAGGATTAATCCAAGTGATATAGAACAGAACATGAAAATGAAAGATCAATACGCAATGTGTTACATTTGTCCAGTAAAACTAACTTTAGAATGCGAAAGTTTAGCTTTTTGTTTTTAAGAGAAAATAATCATCGATATATGGAATGTAATTTTCGAAATTTCAAAACTCCATTTGTTTAGTTGAAAAGATAGAAAAAAAAACAAGGAAATGGATCAAGAACAGGAAGCCGAGGTTCAACCTTACCTGTTACAACAGAGAAAAAAATAAATAAATCGTTTAGAGATATTAAAAAATCAATTTCTGCACAGCTTAAAAGCGATTTTTTAAATATACTAAGCGAACAGTAAATTTTAGCAAAAAAATTAATAGAACGTTGAAATTACAAATGTTTTAATTTAAAGACATTTTAAAAAAATCAAAAAGTTAAAATTGAAATTAAGTTTCGGGAGAAGGACAGGGAAAATCGGACACGTGCACCGAATTTTACAGAGAACGGAGGAAAGGATAACGTTGGTGTGTAAAAAATGGCGATGTAAAACGCGAAAATTTGCGCGGGATTCAAAAATTTGAACATTTCGTTTTTACTAAAAAATAAGGTCAGTGATTTTCTATTTTTTAGATTAAGAATAAAAGGAATAAATGACACAAATTTTTGATGTTGTTTTGAAATAACCTGCATTTTCCCTTTGTTACAGTCCCTGGCCAAAATTTCTTCAAATAAAAAATAAAATTCATGTATTTATTTTTTTATTTATAAAATATATTTTAAAAAAATGTCATAGTAAATATTTAAAAAAGTAATTTATATTTTGCCATAACCCCGATTTTTAAAACACCCTTTAATCTTCGGGGTACTTTTAAAGCAAGATATGATGTCTTTTTCATATCTTTATCGTTCTCCCCCCCTTTATACTCTTCAATTTTATTTCTTTTGGGAGGGTTTTCCCTTTTCATACCCTTTCTTTTTAGTCGATTTCCCTACGTTCTCGATGGGATTAGTCCGGTGAAAATTTTTCCGGGCAACGTAAAAGAGGTATGTGGGTTTTCTTCAAAGAATTTTTTAACCTTTTTTGCCACATGGGAAGGAGCATTATCTTGCTAAATATATGCCGCGGTATGCGACGCCTGGCTTAAAAAAACGGAAAAAGTTTTTTTTAACACTTTTATATACTCTCTTGACCTTTTTGTCCCTTCTATAAAAATACAAAGCCCGGGTCCCCTCCACAAAATCATTATACGGAGGGGTTTACAGTTCGAAGAACCTGGACTTGGGGGGCTTTCCCCGGTCGTCTACAAACAAATTTGAACACCAGAGCGAGCAGTCTTTTACAAAAAAAAAAACCCTATTAAAAAATGCAAAAAATTCAAAAAAACAGTTAATTTATCCCTTTTTTCCAATTCTCGTCGGGGAAAAATGTCGATTTTTCTCTTGCAAAGTTGGAGAGCAAATATATTTTTTTGTTTTTAAAAGCGGCCCCTTTTTTCAGGTCTTCCCCCTTTGGCGATTTTCGCGCAAACGGTCCCCACATTCTGCCGAAATCCTATTTCCCCTCTCTTTAAATTTTTTTAAATTTTTTTTTTAAATCTATCTCAATTTTATGAAAAATTTCACGGTCAGATTCTTTGAAAATTTTTTTTCCCCGACATGGCTTTTTTTTTGGGGGCTTCGTTTTTTTCTAAAGAACAAAAAAGGGGTTTTTTTTAATTTTGCAATTTTCGTTGGGTTTTTTTTTTTGAAATTTCTGTTTTTTCCCCTTTTTTAAAAAAAAAAAAAAAAAAAAACAAAAAAAAATAAAAAAAAAAAAAGAAAAAAAAAAAAAAAAAAAAAAAAAAACAAAAACAAAAAAAAAATTAAAAAAAAAAAAAAAAAAAAAAAAAAAAAAAAAAAAAACTGAAAAAAGAAAAAAACAAAAAAAAAAAAAAACCTTTAAAAAAAAAAAAAAAAAAAAAAAAAAAAAAACCCAAAACAAAAGGGAAAAAAAAAAAAAAAAAAAAAAAAAAAAATAAAAAAAAAAAATTTTACAAAAAAAAAAAAAAAAAAAAAAAAAAAAAAAAAAAAAAAAAAAAAAAAAAAAAAAAAAACAAAAAACCCCCAAAAATTTAAATTTTTTTTTCAAATTCCAAAAAATTAATTTTTAAGAGAGAGAAGAATAAAAATTTTACCTTGTAAAAACGATATATCAACACAAAACATTTAACGATGCTCCACAATTAGCTTCATAGGTTTTTGCGAAATTTTTAAAAAAAATATCGATGATTCTCAAACTGTAAACTGCAAATGTAATTGAAAACTGAAAATTTATAATAGTACTTTACTCTTTAAAATTTTTTTCCCTGGTATTTTTATTTATTGAACAACAATCTAGTCCCCTATAAACGATGGGATTAAAGCAAAAGTTCACTGTAATAGGATGGGAATTTCCCAGGAAAAAATGTGATTATGACATGTTTCAAGTAATAGGGCCGGGACTGTATTTTGCGCCAGTCTTTGTGAAGATTGTTCCTGTATCACATCCAAATTCGTCAAAGTGAAAAAAAGGGCCCAGTTTCAAAAAGGTGTTTAGTTAAGACGCTCTTTTTCTTTTGCAAACCAGACACGACGCTGCGATGAGCCCAGTCTTCAATTATTGGTATCTGGCCTGCACCCGGTGCCCCAGTTTTCAAGTTACAAGCGACGGGTTCTTTTTATAGAAATATAAGATCAAGCAAGTACCGTCGAAAATGGTTTGAAAATCCAAAAAAGAATAGTTTTTAAAATTAGCTAGTAAACCACCCTTAAGAAAATTCTTAAAAACCTTTTTTTTTTAAAATTGCTCCTCATCTTTTTTACTTTATGACAGAAGTATAATACAAGGTATAAAGAAAAAAGCATTTGGAAAAAATTTTAATAGAGAATGATCTAATATAATAATAAATAACAACAAAATTTTGCAAAAAGTTAAATACATTTAAGTATTAATAATTAATAAAAATTTAAACACACAGAAATTTTTCAAAAAAGACCCCCATTCGAGCAAACCCCCCAAATTTTAAAACGACCCAATTAATTCCAAGTTTTTTGCTATGATTATATTTTTGTAACGGAATTTAAGCAATTTTGTCTCAAAAATTTAAGTTCGTAGGCGGAGTAGAATGCACAACTTCTTTCAAAAACCCCAAAAAATAAGTCCAGTTGGCTTAAGTCGGCGACCGAGCGGCCCTGAAAGGGCCAGAACCATCTTTGGGATGTTTATTTAAATATGATAAATAATGCGGTTTTGAGGAGAGCGACATCCTGTTGTACCACAAATCATTGCACCCTGTATGGAATATCTTCCAAAAATTTGGGGAAGACCGTATATAAAAAAATGTAAATAAACGTTGCCCTGTCTAAGTTCCTTCAAAGATGTTGGGATAATGATCGTTATGAATAATCCGCACCAAAACGTTGACATCCCATATTACTGAAAAAATTATCAGGAATCCCAAATGGGGATTTTCTGCAGTCGGAATAATGGCAGTTGTATAGCATTCACTACCCTATTGTTTTGAAATCTGCCTCTTCACTCCACAAAATGGTATTAGTACTCGTGGGGAACATTACTTGCATTACAGCAATGAATCTAGTCTTTCCGTCAAAATCTTGAGCGCCTTAATATGCTTGCAGCAACTGAATTTTAAAAGGATGATATATGCGATCTTTAGTATCCGGTATTTACTGTGATATTTATCCATCATCTTCTACCCACAGTTCTAACTTAAATATATGAATTCAATAAACATAAACCAGTACATTTATTTGCATCTCTTCTGTTCTGAAACTGGTGTACATGAGGAGAATGTTTTAAAATTTGATGGGATTGAAAATCAACACGAGGGAAGTTCTTATGTGATGGTACCTCTGTTAGAAAAACGCCCCCATACATTATAGCTGCTTCACGAGAATTTATGATACTCTCACAAATTTAATAAAACTTTGACACAGTTCATTTAGAGAAAAATTAGAAGCATTTTAAAGAATTTTAACACTATTTCACTACGTATTGAACTATACATAAAACTATTTTCCACAAATCGAAAAAAGATCTGAATATTTTTTGTTTTGACAACCGTGTACGATGCATACGTACAACCCAACTTAAACTAATTAATTGATAGTTGTATTAGTAGCTGTATTAGTGAATAAATTTATTATTTACACGTTGACTCCGAAACTTCTACTATTTCAACATAAAGTCAAAAAGATAGGGAGGCAATGAAAAATAAATGGTTTAGGGAGGTTTCTTAGAGGCTAGTTACTAGGAGTAGATTTGAAAAATCTATATTCTTTTGGGATTCGGCCAAAAACATTTCGACGCAACTTGCGCGATCTCTATATATTACAAATAAGAAAGATCTCGCTGTAACATTTTGAAACTGTTGAAATTTTATTTACTGGAAAAAATTTAAATAAATTTGTAATATTTAATTCAGCGTTAAATTCAGATTAATACTGGTGCACCATCTGATGTGCGATTGGCTTAAGTTGTCGTAGCAATACCATTTTCCAAATTAATTTAATAGTCTTATGGATCATCTAGATTTCTCTTTTGGTGGTCATTATTTATTGTTTTTTTAACTATTTTTTTACAATAATTTTAGGTTTATTATCGGTATTGGGTTGTATCATGTCTATTGTTCTTTGGGTAAAGTTTGATTGGGCAGTTCTTCCGGCTTTCTAGTCGTAGTAAGTAGAGTACTATTGACGGACATTGAAGTATTTAGTTGGCCTATGCTTTCTTGAAAGGTATGAATCTGTGATTAATTTTTTGTGATGTCTTGGCTATGCTGAGGCAGGATTACTTATCAAACCTCCAACCTTTTGCTTCTACCTTGAATTCATTTATGATTTCTATATTGAAACGCTTAAATGGGGACCGCAGTCCAAAATACCAATTAACTGAAGGAAGTTTAACCAGGATTGATGAAATTCTATTGACGGCCCTTTTCTTCCGTTATTTTAATCGCGATGTCGATGTTTCTAACCATAGCAAATGTGATATCTACCCAAATGTTAAATCTAACGAGGAATTTTTGATAAAAGATTTTCGAACGGCGGAGGAGAGAATGAATGTGGTGACTGCTATTAGATGGACTCAAACTAGACGAATGCTATACTCAGAAATACAAACTGACAACGTTTAAATATACGAAATTGTTACACTAAAAACGGCACGATTAACTTTTAACGAACACCATATTTAATACATGAAAGAGAACGGGATTTAGGACGTAAAAAACAGCTAAAAAGGCCAGTTTTTAGGCCTTAAAAAACTATTTATTTAGGGACGAAAAACTGTTGATTTAGGCAGTTAGGGAAATACTTAAAAAAAACGGTAAACAGCAAAAATCATTTATTTTAAAAAACCATCATGAATGAAAGAAGACGGTTTATTGAATGTCATTTTAGGTACATTCACGCATAAAAGAAAATAAAACATACAAATTTTAACTAATAACTAAATATGTAGATTCATTTGGTTGTAAACAATAAATAAATTAATTAAGTCGCCGTGTATGTAACATGTCCTCAAAATTTTCGCGTTTGCGTAGCACACAAGATGTTTTTCCAAGTTGTCGTTAGTATAAAAATTGTTCTATTCGGTCGGAAAACAGCACAGTTTGATGAGAAAAGAAACGTTCTACGTTCACACAAGGTTGTAGGACAAAAATTAATAGGACCAGCAGCTGTGGTATGAGCGGTAGCTTCAAGCTCGCTTCTGCCCACTGCGCAGCTCAGCAAATCTTTAAAACCGTTTTGAAACCAGGATTTTTCGAAATTCCTTGGTTAAACTTTGACAAAATTATTTTGCCAAACTTTTCCATTCTTAAGAGCTGCTTCGCATTATTAATTACTGCAACAGAATCTGTAAAGAGTTGAAGGTCGATGTTCTAATCTTTTGATGTTATCAATGAGAAATTTATAATGCGAATGATGTATAAAGATAGTTTGTGACATTTTGAGTGGGAAAAAAGTATTCTTGCGCTTGCCTCCAGACACAGTTACTGAATCTTGTCAAACGATATTACAATCTAAAACCTAATAAAGCGTTAAATAAAAAACAATCTTATTAAAAATTTTGCTAAAAAAGTACTTACTGATTTATTGCTTCGAAAATATTTAGCATAAAAAAACAACCTAACGCCTAAACTAACCATAGTTCCCAACGTGTTAGACATGGTTCGGGAGGCAAAGGGACGAATCTGGCAGATTTTCTTTATACACTGCCAACGCAGTGGAGCTTTTAAAAAGACTCTCTTGGTATTTGAAAATGCAAACCATTAACATTAAAGCATATTGATTCTTAGACATTCACACACCAAATTGAGTCCATCTGCAAAACTGTAAAGATTATAGACGTTTTATAAAACATTTCAATTTGTTACCACATTTGAGCATATAAGAAGACCATCCGTGACTAAAATGCTTGGAGCTTTTTGTACTTAATCCATCTGTTGGCACAAAATACCAAAATACGAGATTGCCTTTAACTTAAATATCTAGCATTAAATTTACAAATATTAATAGAAGTAAGTTCTTTTTGCATAATATAGCTACCTAAAGCTTCGGTTCACGACGAAAGTTTACTCGCATTTGCATTGCAATTTGTTCTTTCAAGTTGCTTTGTAGCCAGTAAATACGGTTTCTTGGTGTTTTCAGAATATAGCTTACCCATAAACATTTTTGCCATGAATACGATTTAGAGTCAACCGTCTCATCTATAAGATGATCCAAATATCGTTTGTTACCAAATCTTCGCGAATTAGTATTAATAGTCTAAAAAATTAATAAAAATATTATAGTGTAAAACAAAACTATTAATGACACTCACGATATGAAATACATTTTAAATATTATTTATTCTATTAATTACTCATGGTAACAATTTGTAACACTAATGTTGTCTTAAGGTTTCACGCTGCCACAGTTCTTGTGCAGTATTTAGTGAGAACAATTCGCAGTTTTGAATAGGTTTAATCTGTCCAGAGGGAATATTTGCAAATAAAACCGTCTCGCATACAATTCTCGATTAAAAACGGTGATTTCTCTTGAATTTTTGGTTGTCTATTAACATTTTGTCTCAACGGTTCTCCTAAGAATTATGCCTGATGTCCGGAGCAGTAGATGTTGCTCGAAATGATTTCTTTTTGCAAGGTAACGCAATATATTTTTGAAGCCAGTTAGGAAAGAAAAACAAAACGTCCTTTACCATTTTTCCGCCACGCTTTAAAAAACAACTCTTCACTGTTGCTTTGGATTCAGCTGAAAGACAGTAGTGCCTCAATTACCTTCAGCCATTTTTGAACTTTATCGCTAGGTGATTCCTTGGATTTTGGCATTATGTTGTAGATGGAAAATACACAATACACTGAGTAGGTAAACAAGCAAAAAGCGACAGAAAACTACCGAAAAATATTCGTTTAGCACAGCCTACGAAAAAAGAAAAATTCAAGTACATCTTTCACTATATACTGATTCGTAAATAGTCCACCTCGCTATAGGAAACAAACAATATACGTTCCAGAGGAAACATTAATAGAAATAAATATAAAAATCTAAACTGCAATATCAAGATGTCCATTGTATAAACTATGAATGGGCATCGTGTATTCATTAATTACGTTAACAGGGAAGAAGAAATTTGCTTATATGGTTTAAATACAGGGCGTAAACAAGCGATAGGGATCCCGTAAAATAAAAACGTGGGTGCAGGGTAACAAAAGAACCCGAGAGCGATAAGCGTAATTGAGGAATATCTTCAATAGGGTAGGAATATAAATTTTACGGCAGGCAAATCGCAAACATGCCATCAAACAATAGACGGGAAAACCACGTTGTATTAGTTTATAGAATTTTAGCTGGTTAAAACTAAATGACATTTAAGAAAGATGCAGATGTGTAAAAACCATTTTTATTTAAAATTAAAAAAAAAAAAGTTTAGACCAATAAAATGTTTTAGGACAAAATAGGCAAAAAACACGATTTGGGCTGTTAAAAGCCCAAAATAGGAAACTGGGCAAAAAAACAAGCAGATCGTTTTGATTGTCGGAAATATGATTTTGTTTTATTTTTTTTTCCCTTGATCTAAACAAAGAGGTTTTTTGCCAAAAATCCCGTCTCTAACTAAAAAATGTTAGAAATACCTTTGAATTTACGCTTTTGTTTTAATGGTGGTAGGAGATGAACTAAGAGGAATAACTTCACCGTTTCTCCACGTTTTCGTTTTATATATAAAATTTTAAAAATAAAATATATAATATATAAAATATATAAATATATTAATATTTTATTTAATGCCACACCCAAGGCCCACGGCCTGGGGAGAAATTTGGGCTTCGAAAAATAGCTTTAAACCCCAAAGGGGAAAAATTTTATTAATGGGTGGCTACCCTGAATTCCTATACGTTGAAACTGAAGCGATTTTTTAAAGGTAAATATTTATCTTAAAATAGATTATAATTTTTATTATCATTACTTTTGTTATTAAAAAAAAAATCGTTAGAATGACTAACTAAAATATGTTTTTACGTATTAAATGAAAAATTACAAAAGTGTTACTCCATTTTTTGCACGTAAAAAAACGTTTTGTTTTCAAACTTTTTTGAAGACCCCGCGTTGTTCAGTTTGTTATAACGTTTTTTTCTTTTATAAAAATGAATTTACCAGTCTATTTAAGAGATGTAAAAAATTCGTTTAATTAAAAAGCATAGAAGTGATTATTTTAAATCATTTTTGGGAACAAATTTTAAGTTCAGGGGGGAGTAAATTATATATTCGACTCCCAGCATTATAGGGATTTTTTGAAGGCCTTAAGTAGATAAAATTTTTTTTTCTACTTTTTGCATCCAAAAAAAATTGCTTCGTTTGTCAGAAATTCTGTATTTTGGGTTTTTGTTTTTTGTTTCCACAAACTGTAATTCGGATGATCAAAAAAATTTTTCCCATTTTTTTGGGGTCTTCAGGTTTTTTGGGCTTGTATGTAGACATTTTTCTTCCATGTCGTGGAAGGATATGCCAAAGCTGCAAAATTTGTTAGCTTAAGCGAATTGTTCTTTATCTTATACCCTGGCAAATCTGACATTCGCCACAAGCACGGTTAAAATTTGTTTTAGGCTTTAAAATATAAATGAGATTTCGTTTTTATACCCCAATAATCGATCTTCGATTAGGTTAAAATTATCATTATTCGTTTGGGCTGCGCAGGAGGACACAAACGGTTTACGATTCGGATTGTATTCGAAACCCCCGAGGTTTCGAGTTTCAAAATAATCACTCGTCACTCGGATTCTGTCAAATAATCGTGGAAAATAATCAAAAATCGTTAGTAAATTGCGTTTCATTCGATTTTTGAAATTTTTCATTATCCCCAAACCTATTTAAAAATAAAAGTTGCAGCCAGTTTTGGGAAAATTAAGAAAAATCAAACAGCTAAACCCCTTCTTAAAGGTCCTTTTCAATACGATTTCATTAGAAGTGCGTGAAATGCTGAAGAAACAGGCAAGTAAGTTGGTTCTAAAACAATTTTAGGTATAATCAAGGGGGTTTTTCCGGGGGAATGTGAAATTTTTTTAACATATGCCCAAATAAATTGACAAAAATGTGATGTTTTCTTTTTTGTTTTAAATATTTCTAAAATTTACCCTGACCTCAAATTAATGGGGCGAACTATAGCTATCGATTGCAGCGTTATGACCGCTGCGGGAAGCGAACTAATGTGCACCAGTAAAAATAAATCAATACCTAATTCTCTTTCCCCCCCGTTGACTGCAATTGCTACTTTTTTAAAACTATTTTGTTTTAAAAAATTCACTTCAACGATCTGCTACCTAAAATGACCTGACCCAAATGCCATCTAATCTTAAATGAATGTTTCGAGGTTTTTTTTAAAAAGAAAAAAAATCAGTTTATTTTAAAAAAAATTTAGCAAAAAATCCGGCAACGGCATATTACAAATATTTTAAAAACAGCTGAAAAGGGAGTTTAAATTTAAAATTAATAAAATCAGAAAAACAAAGGGGCTCGGCCCATTAATTTGATGAAATATTACGTTGTGTTGTTTCCCAACGATCGCGTATACCTATTTTTTTAAAAAATAAATTTACGAAGATATTTTAAAAAAGTTGCTTTTCCTTTGAATGTCCAGTGATTTATTTCCCCCGAAAATAAAATTTCTTAATAGAAACCTGTCCTATTTAAACCGTATTTAAAATTATTTATTTTAAATCCATTTGAGACTCTAAAACTCCAAGTGCTTTCCACTTCTTCGGATCTATGTAAAATTTTAATTTGTGTATCCGCGATTGCGAACTTTTAGCTGAATTTCTCTTAGGAAAATTTCCCCTTGAAAAGTTTCTTTTTTTATAATCAGAGTATAGAATAAATACCGTAAAAAAATATAATAAAAGTAGTCAAAATTTTCCCCAAAACGACCAAAAACAATAGCTTCCACGGTTACGGCAACAGGATCCCGGGGATCGAGAGCGTGCTGCGGCTAAGATTCACATGAAACGGTGCTCAGCGGTGTACAATGGGCACACCCCTGCGTAACAAAATTTCAAGCGCACTGAAAATTTATCGAAGTCACGCTGCAGGCAAAAAACGGTAACCGACGCTCTCCGGGTTTTGCAGCTTTCGAACGATGCTTTGGAATTTTTACGGATTCTGGCCCATGTTATTTCCTGTTTTGGGACGCCTGACAACTTAAAGATGTACGCATTAAACAGGTTTTTTGCGCATAGATGAGGACTGCGTATTTACAATATGGGAAGAACTACCCAAGAGAATGAAGGGCTAAAATAAAAATCAAAAAATTTTTCAATTTGGAATTTTGGTTCTTATTTTTCATACGAAATATAATAATAAAAAATAATAATAAAAATAATAATTTTGCTCAAAAGGGAAAAACCCCAAACCCAGGACAAAGAAAAAAAAATAGAATGTGAAAACCCCACAAAAAAAAAATAAAAATTGTAATAAAAAAAATAATAAGTGCAACAAATTGTAAAAAACAAAATAATTTTACGTGAAAAAGGGAAAACCCACAAAAAATATTTCATTTGCCGTTTGGCTTTGGACATGTGGTAGTGGTGCACGGTAGAGGTTGGTCCTTTAGTTGGCATACTGAAAGTAACGCCCCGACGGGGTGCCAGTCGCGGAAAAGTTAAAGCAATAGCTGACAACAAGTAGGAAAAAAATTAAATTTATGTTAAAAAGCTTCTGCAGGTGCGAGCGTATGGGGCTCGTGCGAAGATTAGTAATCCCCTTTTATGTTAAAAGTAAATCATGGTAAATATCCCCCAAAATTTGGGTAAGTTCGTGTTTCCGTACAAAAACTTCAGAAAACGTGTTTTAAAACCCCCTCAAATGGAAGCTGTTTAGATGTAGAGGCGTCCGGAACAAAAGTACACTCCTGCGCATGTGCATGATATCCGGATTAACCCCGCAATCAAGTTCCTATTGTGTATCTTTTCACTCAAGTAGGTGTCGTTTATTTTGTTTTTGGTCAGTACTTTGGGAAAAAGTTGCGATAATAATGGAGCCCCTCTGTCAAAATGGCCCCATGGAAGTTTGACTTTGTGTGGCAATGAAGGAATCGCCACCCCAATTACCCAGAATTTCCCAGTTTTTTGGCCCAAAATTATGTCACGCAAGCAAGTGTCGGTTTTTGGGGTTTTGAATTTTAAAAAGGCGGACAAAATTTTGAGATCTTTTAAGATCTGGAAGACCGGGGCGTTTTGAGGACCCAAACTCCAGCGCGTTCAAGAATCCAACTGTACTTTTCCCAAGACGGTAAAACCACGACATTTTCCGCAAAAAGCTTTACTACCGAAAAATCTCTGCCGGTAAGACCCAAACCTTTTGGCTGCCTGTTTTGGGGGCCCAAATCACACAGAAGCATGCGATAATAGTCTCTCGAAAATCAGAGACTGGCAGTCTTTGTATAAAAAGGAGCTATTAAAAGCACCCAAAAAGCTGTATGGAAACCATGCTAAACCCACCCCTCTTGAGATTTATATCAAAGGGGGAAGCCAGAATGGGGACAAAAGACTGAAAATACTAGAACTGGAATCCACAGTGGGTCTGGGCACACCAAATAGAAGCAAAGTAACAAACCCCACAGATATGGGGAGTGATAAACAAATCTCCAGGATCTCCATGACAAACCTTTCAAAGTTTTCTTGAAAGGGGGGAAAAGGAGGGATGAAGGGGAGAAACAAGAAATAGTCTGCACAGATGGGTCCCCAAAAAGGGCATCATCTGGCGTTGGTGTAAGGAAAAAAAAAGGGTACAAAATATGTGTATACTTTTGGGGTAACCCCGGTATTTCAAAACGAAAAATTTTTATACAAACCTGCGCGTGGGAGAGCGCGTGGCGACCCAGCGTGAGACATGTCATTCTCTCTGACAGTCAGGCCCCGCCTTAAGCACTAGCATCTTATGCATAAAACCCCAAATATATGGGGGGCCCCGCAAACCCCTATGGTCTGTCTAAAACAAACAAGGTCACACTGGTGTGGGTGCCAGGCACGGGGGTACGGGCAATGAAAATTTCAGACCTAGGAGGGGGAAAGGTTCAAAAAAGAATTTATAGGCCCTGAACCGGGTCTAGGTATACCAAAAAGTGCAGTGGGGTGGTGCAATTAATGAGTGGATTATAAACAAAACCAATTAAATTGGAAAAATGCAGCTGGACAAAAACACAGCAAACGGGTGAGGAAACCGTCGCAAAAATCTGACTGCGACCTGCTGAATTAAACAAAATAAGCTTTGAGCAGCAAAATGTCTATTAACAGGACATGGTGTTTGAGAGGCCATTGCATAATATGGGGATCTAAAAGATGGCCCTTTGTAGATTTTCAATGAGGAGGGGGAAAAAAGCCTCCACATTTTTTTTCGAATGTGCCGTTTGCTCAAGCAGATTCGCTATCGAAACACAAAATTTAATCCAATGGAGAAAGATTTACACATAGGCTGTTTAAAAAGATTGCGGGAACTAACCTGTTCGGTCAAAAAAACCGAAGCAGGAATAATACAAAAGTTACTAGCTTCAGTGTTAGGGATGTAAAGACCAGCCCTGTTTGGAGAAAACAACCAACAATAATCAAGTACCCAAGCAACTCATGGATGCCATAAGGAACGAGACTTGCTTTCTCTTTAAAAAACAACGTTACCCTAACGTACCTTAACGATAGATATTTTAACCCGGAGATGAACGTGGGTTCATCACACGACGTCTGGAGCAAAATTCAAAGACGGATGGGAAACATCCTGACAGTCCACCTCACAAAAAAATTTTGCGTTATCCCCCGGCAAAAAATCCTTTTCTAAAGTTTTCTGGGATTTAAAGGCGTCCTTCTGTTCAGTTTAAGGTTTTGGGGAAACTGGGAAATTCAGCAGATACTGCAAAACCTCGATAAATTACGGGGGTGCATTCGACGAAAGAGGCCCCGGTTAATTAGTCACGGAGTCAAGTTTCTTTATGACAAACGTGACGCCCACCCGGCCCAAAACACCACGAAAGCTTCGTCATTGGGGTGGAAGTCATCACTCACCAGCTCAGAGTCCCCGGGCTTTTGGGTCCTTCACTTCATCTTTGAGACATGAAAGGTTTCTTGGGAGGTAAAAGGTTTTTGGGGCGGGAAGGATCATCCAAAACCCCAAAAAACATGGGTTTTCTCGACAGGCCCCCGATTTTCTATACCAAGGGTATGTTTGACCTCGTCCGCCCAAAGGGACAAGTGCCTCAATCGGCTGGTAAATACGTTGAAAAATGTTTTAAAGGGCCGCACTTTCCTGAATACGCTTTTTTATTTTTTTAAAAAATTTTTTTGTATCTTCTAAAGGGGTACCTTTGTTTCCGGACACGCCTCGTATAAAAAGGAAACCAAATTACACAAGCGTATTCTAATTTATATATCACTAAAGTGTCATGAAGTTCTCATGAGAAATCCGAGCATTTTTGAAGCGGACAAGCAAATAATTTCTATATGGTTAGAAAAGGATAAGGTTGGATCAAAAGTTACGCCTAGGAATTTGATTTATTTATTAGAGAGAGTTTGGTTTTCAATTGAGTAAGACAATTTATACGACTTAGTGTACCTTGTAAAGGACATGTAACAGCATTTGGCGTATGAAAAGACAAGTATTACTACTCGCTGACCACTAACCAGAAGATCAATATTACTCTGCAATCGATCAGCTTCGACACGGACAGATACAGCAATACAACAATTAACATCATCCGCATATGCCAAAACAGAACAGGTAAGTGATTGCAAGAGATCATTTTTAAATAAGTTAAAAGGGACAGGACCAAAGGGTTTTATCATGCGGAACACCACTTGTGGATACAAAATTAAATGACTCAAATCCGTTATAGAAAAAAATACTTTGATCTGCGTGTTAAATATGATCCTATTAAAAGCGCAATCTAGGAGAGAAACAAAAAGAATCCAGTTTATGTAAAAGAAGTCTGTGATCAATCCTATCAAACGTCAGTGTATACGGTATTCACCTATCCTTAATTATCCAAGATTTCACTAACACTGAGTAAAGGAGCATAAATTTGTCGTTATAGAACGGCCAGTCATGAATCCATGTTGATTAAAGTTTTGTCGCCTTTCTTGTAGATTGGAATAATTTTTGCTCGTTTCCATCTTTCAGGGAAGGTAGATGTACTAATTGCCAAATTAATAATTTTGGCAATAGGCTTGTTTAATACGAAGTGAGCATCTCTAATCAAAAAACTTGGTACAAGGTCTTCACTTGCAGTTAATTTGTTCTGAAACGAGGCCATAATGTTAGCTACATCATCTTCATTATATATGTAATCTTTTTCGCACGCAAACGCTTGTCGAAATGAACTTGATTATGATATCATTTAATGTTGGTATTTTATTATTTAATGTTGATATTCCTGAACATTGATAACAATGACAAACAAATGACATGGCAGGTAGGCTAAGCATCATTTTTAATGAAGGTTATAAAATTTGTAGTACGTGAACATACATAATACAGTTAATATATTTTGGCTTCCGTCGGTGAATTCTGAAAATCTGGAATTCCTTGGAATTTCCGACGTAACTAAATTCTTGAATAATCTCGTCTCAGTAAAGAATCGAACCTGACACCTCCCGCTTGCTGGACGGGTCCTAACCACTACATGACGGAGACCTTATGCCCGTCCGGCAAGCGGGAAGTGTCAGGTTAGATTCCTCACTGGGACAGGTTTTCTCAAATATATAAGTAAGACAATTAGAAGATAAGCTATTTAGCCGTTTCACTGGGATTATCGTTAGCCGGAGTTATATTGTGCTAATAAAACGCCAGTGGCAGAGAGAGGGAATCCGAGGATATATAAACGGTTGAAGCATTGAAAACAGCCACAAAAAATGGACCGCAGAGACATAAATACTCGGACAGCACTTGGGTGACAATAGGCGCTAATGATGACGTTGTTGCATTTTTAACACAACAATATAGAGCGTGTCCAAAAAAGTATGCAAGAAAAGGGAAACTCTTTTATTATTGGTTTCTCAAAAAATTTTTATTCTTAATAAAACTTACAATGAATATAACAGATCTAAGGTTAGTAACAGCACTAACGGCGTTTTTTTTTTGAAACAATAACTTTTTGACCTATTTTTGCTTAATCCGTTAAAGTTGTTTCGCTTTTGAACGGCCTTAAAATGGCGCGCCCAACAAACTTCAAACACAAGGTTAACACCGAAATGAAAAAACCGTTAAAAACAATTAGTATAATTAATGTTGTTTCTAGGGAGGTTATCAAAGGAAATGCTATTAGCGCTGTTATTATTAACCGTAGAGTAGATCTGTTATATTCATTGTAAGTTTGGGTACATGCGCCAACTTTTATTAAGAATAAAAATTTTTGAGAAACCAATAATAAAAAAGTTTCCCATTTGTTACATACTTTTTTTGAAAACGTTGTATATACATGCATATATCTAAGTATCGTATATATATTATAATGCGGTTTCTTTACCTGTTTATGTACATATTTTTGTGTACGTATCACTATTTATACAATGACGTTATCGTATTAAAATCTATACACTATGTGTCTTGTATGTATGCTCCGTGCTACTGTCTCCCATAGAAGCGAAAAGGACGAAAAACCACACATCATGCGAGTATAAGCGTTGCGTTACAACGGATGGCAATCATTGTATTTCGTGACATCCGTTCTCCGCCAAAGTTTCGTGCACTCCGAGAAAGACGTACACCTTTGTATAATATTAATATTTAATTATTACATGCCTAACAGATATTACAAACGGACAGTAACATAGAAAAGAAAATACGTGTGAACATTCAATAACGAATAGAAGATATATCAAAATAAATTTCGAAATTCAAAAAAAATTCATCATTAAGAATAAGATAATTAATGCAAATTGAGGCCAAACTCATTAAAGTTTCTTGCCGAGTAGACTAAAAGTGCTCTCCATAGTACGTTCGTCCGAGCCGTAGGAATGTGAAGCAACTGGTTCGATTTTGTCTCCAGACGTGGCACGTGATATCAACCTTGGATAGTAAGTCAGGTGAGATGATTTGGTTGGTGAAGATGTTTTGCATAAATGTACCATTAATGCTTCTTCTTCTATCGGCAAGCGTAACGATGCCATGCCTCTCAATTAACTCACCGTCAGAAATTCTACGCACAGGATAACGACCATCGATCTTATAAGATAGATATTTCAAAAATTTACGCCGAATCTGTTCGAAAATATTTATTTGAATATCATGGAAAGGGTACAAAGCAAGCGTATGCATAGAAAAGGGTCTTGATAGCATCAATGTTGGTAGGTGCGAAAAGTAAATCCTAATAATTTAAAGGCCGCTGACGTAACTTTCGAGACATGGCTGGTAAAAGTAAATTTCTCATTATATATTACACCTAAGTCCTTAATCGAAGACTGGCGAGCAATATTAATATCATTGATGGGATATTGAGAATCGATTATATGTAGCTTTTTTGTGAAAGATAAAAAGAAACATTTATCGATGTTTAATTGAAAAAAATCATTGCCGATGCCGATAAAATTCAGTTTTTCCAACAAAGTACGATGGCCTATGAGGTCGAACGCACGTGAAAGGTCGGTGTAGACAACATTCAACTGTCCATCCCCATCGACAGTTTCAGCTATTGTTTGACAAATTTGTGCAAGGTTAGTTGCGGTAGGCCTGTGCGATATAAATCCATGCTAAAATGTAGAAAGGTGCACGCAGAGAAATGGTTTCTCGCATGAAGAAATTAGAATTTCTTGCAAAAATCTCATTTGGATTAAATAAATATTTTCTTAAGGTTAAAAAATCAAGAAAATCCAAGACAGAAAAGTGTTTCTTCCAAGTAAATCATTTAGTTTTAAGTTAAGAAAATATTCATATTAAGGTAGGAATGAAAAAATGGTCACAAAGTTCTATTGAGAAATTAGGCAACTATTTTCGTGTTAAAAAAAACACATCATCAATTTTTTTTGTAGGTTACAGTATAATTAAATTATTTTTATGTAGTTTAATAATTAATGAGTTAATATTTAAGTTTATTATTATTATTGATTGTCTATTTAAAAACACTATAGTTAAATTAGTACACGTGGTAAATAGTAATAAAAAGAAAAAAAATTACATTAACCGGTATCTTTTGAAAATGTTTATGACACGTTGTACGTTAAAGGTTATATCATTGTATGAGTAAGCCATGGTATTTGTATTCTGGTTCCATCGTTGCTACCTAGGATTGTATGACTATAATTACTGGCACTAGGTGGCACCAGGAAATATTTCAGTTGCTGTTTTTAAAGATTAGTGGCACAAATTGAAAGATGTAAGAGCAATGTGGCCAGGAGCAAGAAGCTTTAATACTTTTCTCTTCTCATATTGTTTTTGCCGGTAATGATTCCATCAATACCAGGAGCTATTTATTAGCAATATCTTGGTTATTTTTTCTAGGAACTTTTTTGATGTGTGCTTCTACATTAAGTTAACTCTTGTTTGAACATTATTCTGTAGGTAACCTTTACTTTAGCCTTTTCCAAGTCACAAGCAATACTGCATTATGTACGGATATAAGTTGAAGATTATTGATAAAGGAAACAGGGAATGTTATCGTCATCAGCTGATACCTTTTATAAACAGCATAGTCTCATCTTCAGAAACAAACTGCAAACATAATTGTGATAATTTGGAGACTATGTCTGGTAGATCACAGCCCAAAGACTCGGGCAAGAAAACATTAAAGAAAGATGAGGCGAAAGCATTGACTATCAGTTCCAGGTTAGTGTATTCACTATCAGCATCGTAAACCTTTCCGGGAATTCTAGTAGTACCCTATTTGGAACGAGCAAATTGCCAAAAAGTACATGGATATGAATTATGCTTTCTCTGGTTGCGGTGATTCTTTGTCTAGCGTACGCCCCATCTCCGGATTTCCAATCGAAGCACTTGCGGAAGCTCATCAGAAGTTCCGAATATTTCATTTAATAGTATTCTAAATGGCTTTTTAATAGGTGTGTTGGTGATTTTGATACATTTGTGTATATTAGATAAATTGAAATAACTTTTTGTATTAAACACGCACACATAGGTACAATATTTGAAATGAATACGAGTTTATAAGAAATAAAACAAATAATGTTGAATTTACAAATAAGACAAATGAAATGTTGAATTTACGAAATAAAACAACAGAATGACGACTTTACAAAATAAAACGAGTAAAGTAATGAATTTGTTAGCATAGAAAATAAAACTAAAAGCCTTAACAATGTGTAATTACCAGACTGTATACATTTTTTGTTTTAGTTTGGTTGTTAATTTTAAAAAGCGCTGCAATTCTTTGCAGATTATGCTAAGTACTACATATAACGAAATATTTTAAGTTCTGAAGTAACACATCGTTTACCAAACGACAGAGATAATGCCGTAATAATTTACGTTTGTCGATTTTAACTACATGTGCAAACACACGTTAGAGATATTTTTCCATATTATGAAGCATCTGCGCTTGTGTCTCTGGGTATCTCTTTACCATAACACCGTCCAATTCATGTTATTTCTTTAAATTATTCTTTGAATTTGTTTACGCCTCGCGGATGATTACGTAAAAGCGTCCGTGCATACGTCATATATTTGATTTAGGGAATTTTATTTACCTATACAATTCCGAGTCGGAGGTATGTATGTACATCTCTGTAACTTCTCGAGATCTATTTTCGTCGATAAAAACATTTACGCGACACGTAAATTTGGAGGAAGAAACCGATTAAAACGTTTTAAATAAAATAATCTCCGCGTAAATCTTCCACACCTGGCGAGTTTAGCAGCAAAGAATTTAGAAAAAAAGATGAAACTTAAAAATATACGTCGGCTTCAGAAACTAAAACAACTGACGAGAAAATACGCAATAAGAATAAAGTACGTGATGAAAGTGAAATGTGTATAAAGTTGTCATCATAAAGTTGCTTGATACGCAACGAGAAGATATATATTCAACAGGCAGTTTTCCCCAAAAATACTTCTGAGTATATAAATCTATTAGTCTATTCCAACAATTTTTGTCATCCTTTATTAACTCTATTCTCAACAAACAGAAGCATAAGATAATTACGACCGCTGCTTGTAGTAGTATATGTATTTATTGCATCTACTACCATTTCAGTTCCTTTTATACTGATTCTAAATGTTACTGAGAAAGCCTAGTTATAGCGTGCTTGGCGTTCTTATTGGAAAAATAATAATAATAATAATAATAATAATAATAATAATAATAATAATATATTTATTTTCTGCTAAAATGCTATAAACTAATACAACGATGGGTTTTCCCGTCTATTGTGTGAGGGGCAAAGTTTGGATTTGCCTGCCGTAAAATTTATATTACTACCCTATTGAAGATATATCCTCAATTATCGGCTTATCGCTCTCGGGTTCATTTACCTGCACCCACGTTTTTATTTTACGGGAATCCCTATCGGCTTGTTTACGCCCTGTAATTTAAACCATATAAGCAAATTTCTTCTCCCTGTTAACGTGATTAATGAATATACGATGCCCATTCATAGTTTATACAATGGACATCTTGATATTGCAGTTTAGATTTTATATTTATTCTATTAATGTTTCTCTGGAGCGTATATGTGTGTGTTCCTATAGCGAGGTGGACTATTGACGAATCAGTATATAGTGAAAGACGTACTTTGAATTTTCATTTATATCGTAGCTTGCAACGAATATTTTTCGGTAGTTTTCTGTCGGTTTGTGCTTGTTTATCTACTCCGTGTATTGTGTATTTCCGTCTACAGCAATGCCAAAATCCAAAGAATCACATAGCGATAAAGTTCAAAAATGGCTGAAGGCAATTGGAGGCACTACTGTCTTTCAGCTGAATCCAAGCAACAGTGAAGAGTTGTTTTGTAAAGCGTGCGGAAAAATGGTAAAGGACGTTTTTGTTTTTCTTCCTAACTTGCTTCAAAAATATTATTGTAGTTAACTTGCAAAAAGAAAAATCATTTAGAGCAACATGCTACTGCTCCTGGACATCAGGCAAATCTTATGAAACCGTTGAGGAACCAAATGTTAATAGACACCAAAAATTCAAGAGAAATCGACGTTTTTAATCGAGATTTATGCGACGCTTTTATCTCTGCAAATATTCCTCTGGACAGATTAAACTATTCAAAACTGCGAAATTTTCTCACTAAATACTGAAACAAGAATGTGGCAAGCGAAAAAAACCTTAAGAAAAACATATGTAAAAAAAATTTTTACAAGGGAAATTTAATTAAAAAATAAAAATTTTTAAAAATGATTTTCATATTGATTCTTTAAAGATTTTTTAACCTATAATATTTTATTAATTTTTTTAAGACTATTAAAAAACTTTTCGCGAAGAAGTGGTAAAAAAACGATATTTGGTATCTATGATGAGACGACAAACTTAAGGTCGATAGGAAAAAATTGTTTGTGGGTAAGCTTATTCTGAAACACCAAAAAAACCTATTTACGGGGTCAAGCAATTTGAAAGAAAAAAATTGCAAATGCAATGGCAAATTCGTGAACCAAGCTTAGGTAAGATATATTATCAAAAAATTACTTTAATAATTTTGTAAATTTAATGCTAGATTTTAAAGTTAAAGGGCAACTCTGTATTTTAGGTATTTTGGGCCAACGATGGAATTAAGTACAAAAAGTCAAGTTTTTAGTCACGTATGGTGCTTCTTTAGCTAAAATGTGGTACAAATTTGAGTTTTTTAAAAAAAATCTTAATCATAACATGTTTTGTTTTGGACTCAATTTGGGGGAATGTCTAAGAAATCGAATGCTAATTTTAAAGGGTTTTTAATTTAAAATACAAAGAGAGTTTTTTAAAAACTCCATACGGTGGAAAAGGTATAAAGAAAATCCCCAGATCTCCCTTTGCCTCCCAACCCCTGTTTTAACCCCTTTGGGGAACTTAGTTAGAGGCGGTATTTTTTTATGCTAAAAAATTTCGAAGAAATAAAATCATAAGTATTTTTTTAGAAAAATTTAAAACGCTTTATTTTTAGGTTGAAATATCGTTGACAAAATTCACTACTGTTTTGAGCAAGGCAAGAAACTTTTCCAATAAAAAATTTCAAAAACGATCTTTTATAAATAAAGGGGTCGCAATAAATTTTCTTTGATAACATCAAAAAGATTGAAACATTCGGCCTTCCTTTTCGATTCGTTGCAGTAATTAAAATCCGAAGCGCTTCAAGAATCCCCAGCAAAAGTTGGCAAAATAATTTTGTAAAATTTTTAAACCAAGTGATTCAAAAAATCCATTTTTAAAACGGTTAAAAGTTTGCTGACCTCAGTGGGAAGCAGTTGAAGCACGTCTTACCACAGCTGATGGTCCATATTTAAGTTTGTCCTACAACCCTCGTGGCGTAGAACGTTCTTTTTCTTCTAAAACTGTTTTTTCCGCCCCAAAGAACAAATTTTACAACGACAATTTGGAAAAACATTTGTGGCTACGCAAACGCAAAATTTGAGGACATTTTCACGGCGAAAATTTAAATTTTTTTATTTTTTTAAAACCCAAAAATGAATCTACATTTTTTAGTTATTATTTAAAAAATTTGTGTTTTATTTCTTTTTATGGCTAAAATGTCCCTAAAATTAATTAAATACCGCTTTTTTTCAGGGTTTTTTTTAAAATAAAAGTTTTTTGTGTTTACCTTTTTTTTTAAGTATTTGCCTAACATGCCTAAATCACAGTTTTTCGTCCTAAAAATAGTTTTTAAGGCCTAAAAAAGGGCCTTTTAGTTTTTTTTTCTTACGTCCTAAAATCCCGTCTCTAGTCATGACCTATCATAGGCATTAACTTTGCTTTAAAAGTATTTTAAAATTTGATACAAAAATAGTAAATAAATAAAAAATTTGTGTAATAAAAAACTAATATATAAAAAAAATGGGCAAAACGCACATTTAAATTAAAACACAGAAAAGGTAAAGTCAAACAGTTAAAATAAGAAAAATTTATCGTAGGGTTTTTAAATACTGTGGGGGTTTTAAAATTCGCCGTAAAAGGGAAACCGTTTCAATTTCAATTAAATTGTTTTTCTTTTAAAAAGATGTAATTTCAGGTAAGATTGTTAACTTCACAGCCAAAATTTGGGGAAATTGGCCGTCTTTAGCCGAGATATGGTATTCGAGTTATTCCTGTGACGGTATTATCTCATGAAGCATTACTGTGCGTTCTACTTTGATTTTTGTGTGTACTCCGCGCACACGACATTATGTAACAACCGCCAGAGGAGATACCTTTTTTCTTAAAAAATGATCTCAAGTTTTAAAACGGCCCAGGTGAATGTCCCCAAATTAAATACCAACGTAGCTTTGCTGAAAAAAATAAAGCAAAATATGCCCCTTTTGCTGCGTCATAGCTGCTCCCCCCCAGGACCTTCTAATGCATATTTTGCATGAACAATTTCCCTTTGGGGTGACGTAAAATTGCACTTTGTAGTCCGTTATTAAAAATGTGGGCCCAAGGAACAGATACTTTTCTTATCAGGTAATGGTTTTAGTAAAATAGCAATAGAGTTTGATTTTTTGCTTTTTTTTAAAACAAAAGCTACTTGAGCCATTCACCCTTTCCATTAGCGCAAATTTGGGACTTTGTTTAAAAAGATCTTATGAATCTCCTCTAGTTGTAGCGTTGTATCGTCAGATATAGACGTTTTTTATCAAAATGTATTTTGGCGTGGGAGATGTTCGCATTATTAAAAAAAAGTATTGGCACAAAACGATCCCTGAGGAACGCCATTACGAACGGACGCATGTTGGTTCTGATTTTCCCTACTATAGTGTTTCCTTTATAATTTGACTCAAGAAATTGGTGCAGGCCTCTTATCCCACAGTAATTTAGTTTGGCCAAAAAATTTTGGCACTTTGACACAACAATGTTTTTGAGAGATCGCAGAGGTCAGTATAAATCATCCTTTTCATCAAAGCTTTTGTTGTCGCTTGTATTATTTCATGGCTGTTGTTTTTGGATCTACCTGTCATACCCATGTGTTTTTGCAGTAAACTTTGTTTTTTGTGAAGGACTTACTATACGATTTTTAATCGCTGTTCGAATATTTTGGAAAAATTTAGGTCCCAGCGCGAATCCCGATAGTTAATCCTTTCGTCCCCTTTTTTTGTAACGGGTATTCTTGTCAGTTTTATTCATTTGGTAGGTCCCTTTTGCAGACACTTGTTGAATATTTAGCAAGAGCTTCTGCGATGTCAGTTTTAAGCAGCTTGACTATATTTGACGACAGACCGTAAACACGATGACCTACTTTTTTTAAAGCCAAGATAATATCGTTTGTCTTTGGGGGTTGTGGATCAGAAAAATTGAGTTCTGCCAAGGATGAAGTGTACACCAGCCAGTGTTTAGCACATATTTTTAAAAACGTTAAACTTAAAGTACTGGCAATTTATCACCCCCAAAAGTTTAGGACACAACCGGTATAAACTTCTGTTTGTAAAATTACCCCGTAAATAAAACAAGAAATAGTATTAGTGTATGTCCTTTCGATAGGGGGAAAAGTGAATAAAAAATAAGTTGTGTTTTTTCAGTAATCCCCGGGTTGCTTTTATTCCTTTTTTACAAGTTACGTGTTTTTTTCGATACACTTTGATATTACGAATACCAGGAAGTCAAAAAAAAGAGATATCGCCTCCCTTTTTTCTGCGCATAAGATTCAGCGGGGAACTACCGACAGCTGAAACCCGCGTGTGGAATAAAGTGGAAAGTATGTTTAATTTGTATCTATTACAATTGATGCAGGGGAATTCCCCCTTTTAATTTTCTTATGTTTTATCTAGACCAATTTACTTAGAATAAATAGAGAAACAAAAACTGCGCTGGACCAGTGGTGACGCTTTAAAATTTTAACAAAATAAACACGGCCGGGAAAATTTCGGTTTTAAGCGTCAGTATAACTGCGACTCGAAAGCGACCCTTTTGGTATGCATCTACGCTAGTATACTAAATGTAGTTCTACGTTTGTTTTGAAAATGTTTCCTACGTCCCGAAAAACGCCAAATTTGGACACAAAAAGGGAAAATTTTATTGCGAAATGCCTTTTTTAAAGAGTAAGGTGCTAAATTCAAGTGTAAGTGTAAATAATTTGTGTGTTGGTCAAAAATTTGATTGTCTACGGCACGTAAAATAGTGCGGGGCAGTTTAAAAAAAAAATTCCCAAACAAATTATGACAAAATTAAAAATTTAATTTATGTGTTTTTGCATGAATTTACCTTTTCATTTACTAAGGAAGAAAGATACGTCCGTTTTGGAATGAATATTCGGATTTTAAGTTACCGGGGAAACATTAAGAAGTTGTCCCGTCTGCTTGTGAGATGTCAAAGAAAATAATTAAATCGGATTTGCTGAAAAAAAAATTTTTGGTTAGGGTTTGGACGAAACAACAGATGTAAAAACATTCTGGGTTAATGAATGGTACCCAAGGGAACCACATCGACCGTCACCCCAATTTTATATTTCCCCAGACGAAACAAAATGCCCTGCCGAAGAATTTCAATTTTGGTGTTAAATTTCTTTGGGAAAAAAAGTTTGAACTTTCAAAAAAAACTTTTTGATGTTTATGATGATGGTCCCGAAACATGCTTGCTGTGGGGCGTCTATTTTTACATTTTAAAAATTCATACTCTCAGTCTCGTAGCAGATAGTATCAGAAAATGTTTCCCGGGGTAGACTTTAATACACATACAAAATTTTGGTCTGTAAAATCCCCAAAATTTTCGGGAATTTCATAGACTATCCCCCGGTATCCGACCATCACAACCTTTTTTATCGTTGGGGAACGGTTAAGGCTGCTTTTTTATTTTAAATATTTTGAGAATTAAAGAACGTGATTTTTGAATTCGCCCCAAAGGGGAAGCTGGGGCTTCAAGGTAACCCGTTAAATTTTTCAGGTAGCAATTTTTAAAACAATTTGGAAACTTTTTAAAAAAATTACTGGGACTAGCGGATGCGATAGAAAAATAAAAAATTTTTCGGTTCGTTAGTGGAATCTTTGCAAATAGGCAACATATTCAGCACATCTTGCGCGTTTAGAAGACGCAAAAATGTTTGTGTTTTAAAAAGGTTTTGAAATTTTTTAGATAAAGACTTGATTTTAGCACATTAAAAAAAAAATTTTTAAAGGTGTGTAACAGAACCTTTAAGTTATTTGAAAAATTATTTTCTTACGAAAATTTTTAACGCCCTAATGTAGAACTTTTCTTTTCGGCATAAAAAAAACTTTTTTTTCTTCACGCCGCCCTCCTTTGCCGAACAATTTTGGAAACATATCTAATTTTACAAATATTAAATAGCATTATCCACTTTTGATTTCCAGATGACTCTTAAAAGGGTAAGTGTTTGGAGTATCACTTTTAAATTTATTTTGGAAAACTTTATTTTCCCGCCCTGGTTTTTCAGCGCATTTTTGCTTTGCTCTAGTAATAAATAACCCCACTCTTGTGTAAAGCCCCTTTTTTTTTAAATTTAAACACGGGAAAAATTGGTTAAAAATTTACATTTCGGGGTCATGCCACCTTTTTTAAATTTTGGTTAAAAACAACCTTAAAAAATTTACATCTTTTTACCATTATTGCATTAAAAATTTTTTTTGAAAATTTTAATACTAGTACTGACTAATAAACATTTTTCTGAATATGGTGCGCTTATTGCCGGTTAATACTGAAAAAGCAAATAATTTTGTGCTAAAATTTTTATTCCCAAATGGGAAACCACAAAAGACAAAAAAAATATAAACAAGTTTACTAACAATGATTTTAAAATTTTAAAAAAAAGGTTTTAAAAAACTCAGCAAAGTATTATCGGAGAAATGAATTCCAAAGGTTTTTAAAAAGGGGGGCCATAATTAAAAACGTGCCAAAATTGGGTTAAAAAGGTAAGCTTCTCAATCTTTTTCTACTGTCATTCCGAAAAACAGCATTTGTGTGTACGAAAATACGATTACCTGAAGCGAACGGGGGTTTACTCGATAAAACGGCCCTTTTTAAAACGGTGCTATATCTGTACAGCAAAAAAGAATCAAAACAAAAAGTTAACTGAAAAAAGTGGGCTACTTTTTATAACGTTCTTGGGAAGCTACAGATATTTTAAAACTACCGCCCTTTAAAGTCTACGTTTTTTTTGTAATAGTTACGAAGCTATTACATTGTTTAAAATTATCGCGTTCCTGTGGGAGTAGTAATTTTTTTTTAAAAGGTTTAGGTAGGTATACACTACATCAACGTAATTGTGCAAAATGTTAAAAACGGGCCCGGGGCTTTCTGTCTACATAAATACACGCTAATAATCCATCATTCATCCTCACTTTTCATAAATGTGAAATGTTGATTAGGTGTGATCTAGAGCTTTTTTCAGGGAGATAAAAAATTCAGGCTACCTGTATTGTTTGTAAATATTTGAAGAAGATATTAAACTGAAGTATTTTCAAAACCCCAGTATCTACGTTGTTGTTGTTGTATGATTTTTTGTTTCTTTATTATGTATTTTAAAAAAACAAATCATTGTTAATAATAAAAAGAAAAAGCAGGTATGGCAAAGATTATAAAAAAAAAAATTTTATGAGTCAATTTTAGTAAAGTTTAAAAAATAAATAAAAAAATAGATAAAATGTACGAATGAAAGAAACAACAAAACAATGTATAAACAATTAAGCGACACTAAATAAAACAACAAAGAAAAAAACTAATAATACGTTTTCAAGAAACGGGGACTCTCGACTTCTACCAACAATTTCCTGTAAGGGTGTAGGGTATGGACCGGGTTTTAGCCCCTGAATCCTTTTTCCCTTTCCACTTTATCGTCCTATAAATAGAACAAACAACGTAAGTTAAGAAAACAATATTTGAATTTTCCCCTCACGTATTTTTTCCAAAAGAAATAGCACATGCGCGTTATCATTGCCCAAACTTTCAAACTGATGGCAAACATGTAACTGTCTCACGATTTTTAGTTCGTTCCAGTTTAGGTAAGGGACCTAGGGTAAAAAATTTGCCAACAACTTACAGAGATATTGACCACATTTTCCCAATTAATGGTACGTTTTTCTTTCTATTTAATGAATTTTTTCGGAGTTTTTAAATAACCTAAAAATATAGAGTTTTTTACCAGCCCAAAGGGCAGTGGCGGAGGTTCGATACAACCCTCAGATAACTGCTTGTCTCAACCCGATCTGTTGTGTTCTGTACGCTGCCCAAAATACTATTTTTTAGTTCTTTCGTTTATTTTTAAAATGTTGCCTACTCGTGAAACACCAAAGTTGGGGCAAAATTTCAGAATTTTTACAGAAATGCCTGACCTAAATTATGGTGGCGTTAAAAAATTTAATGGTAGCTTGCAATATCTCTTTAATGGGGTTAAAAGGGTTGTTACGTCCGAAGTAGTAAAACGCATACTTTTAAAAAAAATTTTCCACGACACTATCAAATTAAAATTTTTTTATGTTTCCTTTATTTTCAGTAATCTACCGCTTAATTTACTAGACAAAGGGAACATTGGTCTTCTTTTTGGGAAAAAAATATTTGGCTGCAAATTACCAAAATCGGGCACCGTTACAAAGAATTGTGCCCCGCTCCGCAATCTTGAAAAAGAATTAAAACGGGGTTTAAAGATAAAAAATGTGGTTTGTGTGGACGAAACAACGATCGTAAAAAACATTTTGTGGTTAAGAAAATGGTACATACAATGGAACCACATCAATCGTCACCCTTTAAAATTTTATTAGCTTCCCGACGAGACAAAAGTCTGCCCCAAATTAATTTTAAAGTTAAATAATTTTGGAAAAAGTTTTAACTTTCAAAAACCAACTTTGATTTTGAGTGGGTGCCCCAAACATGATTTTTGTAGACGGTCTTTAAAAACATTTTGCTAATTTTTACATTAAAGTGTAAAAATTTTGCTTTTAATCATGTAATAGTATTTGGGAAAAATGTTTCCGGGTAATGCTTTTTTGCGCAAAAAAGCAGTGTTGACAAATCCCTAAAACGTATTCCCCCAAAAATTTATAGACTTGCCCCCGTTTTGGGTGAGCCACCAGAACCCATTTTACACGTTGGGGAAAATGGGCGGCCGCGTTTTTATCATAAATTTTTGAGAATATTAAAAACGTGGTTTTACAATCGATCGAAAGGGAAACTGCGGCTTCAGGAAAAGCCAGTCGAAATTTTAAGATAGTCAGGGTTAAAAAAGGATTTAAAAACATTCAGAACAAATTTGGACTAGGGAGGCAACAGAAAAATTACAAAATCCTTCGGTGTCGCTAGTAGAAACTCGCAAAAAGGCAACAGTTTTACGACAGCTTCGGCGTAGAAGACGCAAAAAAAAGTTTTTGTTTTTGAAAGGTTTGCAAAAGTTTTAAAGAGAGATCCTGATTTTGGCCCCATTTTAAGAAAAATTTTGGGAAGGTGCGTCAAAGGAACCGTTTGATGTTCCAAAGATTTTTTTAATTAGCAAAATAAAGCACTAGATGTGCACGTTTTGTTTTCTGCATACAAACCCTTTTTCCTCACGCGCACTCGGTTTTCGAAACAACTGGGAAACATATCTAATGTTGGAATTTTATAGAATTATTCCCCTTTTTATTTCACGGAAGACTCTTAAGACGGTATGTGTTTGGGGCACGTTTAATTTTATTTTGACCATTTATTTTGTATAAAACTTTTTTGCGCCCGCCACGGCTGTTGGGGCAAATTAAGCAAACCTTTGTCATTTTGTGCTGCTTTTTGCGTAGTTTTTGTTTTTATTCGCCGTGGCAAAAATTCCAGATGACGTTTCTTTTCTAAATTTGCCTATTTGATTTTTCCACTTTATTCCAGAACGATCTTAGGCCCAAGAATTTTTTAACGGTGTCCATCTTCACTTTTGTGGTAAATAGGTGTTGGTCTTATTTGTATTGTTTAGTACATTCGCAGTGAACCAGTGTGCTTTCTAGGGGCCAGCTCAGTGGAATTTTAAACCCTTCCCTTACTGCTTTTAAAAGTGATGGAAGAAACATCCGCGTACAAGGCAATTCCACATCCGCAGAACATGGGTAAGTCATTTATGTAAATAATAAATAAAAAAAGCCCTAAAATTCCTTGTGGTACACCCCAGGCGGGTGTTCTACTTCACCCACACCATTCCCGCGACTATTTTTCGCTGTTAGATAGATAGATAGAACGTTATTTTTTACCACACTAAGCTGAAGTTCTTGATATCTTTCGACTAAAAGCTTAATTTTTATGAATGATTTTAAAATTAGAGATTTCTTTCCAAAGTGTAATATCCAGGTGTATCCTATAAGTGCGGATTTTTTAAGGAAAACCCCTGTGGCTGAAGTAATGGTTTTAAAATTTTTTTTGAAGATGCCCATTTTTTGGGTGGCATCCCTTTAAACCGAAAGCCCTTCAAAAAACCAAAAAAAAAATGTAAAAAAAACGATTTTTTTATCGTTAGGCTAAATTTGTGCATGGCAATACATCCCTACGAGCGTACGTCATCCAAATGCGTGAGACCTTCTAGTTTCGGTGGTAACAGTATGTTTTTATTACTTATGAAATAAGTGCCTTAAAGGTTACATTTTAATATTTCATTTTTTAAAAATCTAATTTTTAAAGTCATACGCTCGGATTTTTTCCGAGTTTTTAAAACAAAAAGTGCTGGGGTGCATTGCATCATATCTTTGTGTATAGAATCGTAACTGTTTTTGCCAAAACCTTGGGGTTTGGGTTATCACTAGTTTTTTTTAGTTATAATTACAGCTTGCGTGGCAAAAAATTTCTGAAATTTTTTTTAATATTAACTCTTTTCTTTTTATATTTTTTGACCACTTTAAGTTTAAACTTTTGACACAACAATAGTACTTCTTGTTGCCAGCGAAAATTAGTTTTAGTAAAACCCTTTACTGCAAAAATGTACCCTCGAAACACCATCCAATGCCCTAGTATGGGTTTTTGTCGATTTTTGCAAAACGCATTTAATTAACTTGAATTCGAAGAGACGAAAAAATTCCCTTCCCCTTTTCTTTTACACGACGGAGAATAAGTTATCGAGTGATAGAAGCACGAGACAAAGCTTTTTTGGGGGGAATAAAGCACCCCAGTAAAATTCCGTTTTTTTAAATAATTTTAGTAGCTTGGTTTTCCGACCCGTTTTTCCCTAGATTACGTACCTCTTTTTAAAATTTTAAAACACTTCGCATTTCCCAATTGAATTAGTAAAAAGTCTGTGTCTACGTAGACTAATAGAGCAGAATCGAATGAAAGGTTTCTCTGCATTTTTGGTTTTAATTACAATGTCTTTGTTTTAGTTTTAGGTTATTTTTGTTGTAGGAAATTTAAGATATTCGTCGGTAAATTTAAATTAGGGGTTAATACAGGCGAAAAAATATTCCAATTTAATAGGTTCAAAAACCCGTTCGTTTTTAAAAAAACTGGGAATCCCATTTCGTTTGTATAGTTTGGGGAGCTTCCGACGTTTTGAACTGCACAAATTACACCCCCTCAGGAGGGGCGTAATTTTTACAGTTCAGTGCAGCTGTCATTCCATTATTTGTCTAACCCCAAATTTTTCTTTATATCATACAAAAATGCATCCGTTGTAAACATGAAAATGAAATCAACAATTTAAAAATAATAAGGATTTGTTTAAAGCTATCGTGATTTTCCAAATTTCCCCCATTTTCAACTTTTAGGTTTTTTATACTATATAAATACCAATTTTTTTTCTGTTCGTTTGTACCAATTAGAGTAGTTCTGAGATCAAAAACGATCACGTGATCAAAATCCTATCACACTCTAGAAAAATAACGCGAGCAAGACAAACAAAAAAACCTTTATTTGGTAAATTAAATTTTTGGTTTGAGCGGGGGCCAAATTTCGCCATCCCAAAAGAATCGGAATCAGGGGCAACGGCCGCTTATTGAAAAAACGATATGTGGACGAGATATTGATATTTCGAAAAAAATACACAAAAGTAAAAAAAAAAAAAGCTGACGCAATAAAAAAGTTAGTAATTGAGCGGATATATATTATATATCATATATATAATACATAATATATAAATTATATATATATTACATTTTTATATATTAATTTTATTTTCATTTTGATTTTTTTATTTGATTAAAATTTAAGGGTTGTAAATGGGGTGTAAAAAGGGAAATAACTAGAAATGAACGCTTTTTTTTTTTGTTGTACTTAATAATGTAAAAGTAAAAAAAAGATTAATAATAAATTCTATCCTCTTAAAAATGCGGATAGGCTTTTTTAAAAAATTGCACCTCAGATAAAATTTCCACATTTGCCTGGTGAAGGTGTTCGCCGAGCGAAAAAATTTCTTTTATTCGAAAACACCGTTCCCCGTCACCAGTAAGGGCCGGGGTAATTAAATAATCTTTAGATTTGTCAAGGATCTGCAATGCCCCATCGACATTTTTCTTAACTCGTGTAGTCCCCGGGTTTCTTTTTTTTAAAAACTATCGAACTTGGCTAAAAAATCGTCCCTTGTTTCCGTTTTATACTTGTAACAAGTACTAAATTGTCCACGACTTTCACTGATTCTACCCCCGACAACCAGAATTTTTGCAAAAATTTTTTTGCGTCTACTAACCCTTTTTAATTGTTGCAATATTCTTTAGATGTTTTCAACGAAATATCGAGAAACCCCCTTTTGGTCATCTAATAGCTCTAGCTTCGGGAGGGACGAAATTTCAAAAAACGGGTTTTACTTCTGAAAAGTTCTTTTAATAAAAAAACGGGTTTTTAACCACGTCCCCCAAAGCGTAAGAAAGGGCTGTGGGGGTTCTCGAATACCAGGGGGAAAACCCGTGAAGCCCAGTCCCCTTAGGACTTTGAGAAACCTTTTTTTTGTGTTTGCTATTAATGCACCACCTCCCGGGGACACCTCGAATAGTTTGTGCCACAAGATGTAAAACATGGACTTTTCATAAAGTAAAAGTCCTTCACACTTTTCTTTAAGGGAACGGCCTACACTACACATTGTTGCTGCACCATCGCTCATGAACAACAACAGTTGACTGGTTGACACTTGAAATTTTTGTAACGTTTCGAGAACTACGGCCGTAATTGCTTTACTAGTACACTGTTTTAATCTTCTGCTGGCTAATAGAATTGCAAAATTTGGTTTAATAGGATCTAATACGCGCACTATTATATTCAAAATTGATTTTTTTTGCAATCTGTCGTCTCATCAAGACATAGCCACAGCTGTTTATCTTTTAATTCGGCTTTAATTCGATTTTCAATGTCCTCACGTATTCGTGGAATATCTCTCCGTAACGCTGTCCGAGATGGTTGTATCCACTCGGTATTGTATGTACCCCAGAATTTTCGAAATGCTTTTAAACGTTTATGGTATGTGGTAGACCACATACCATAAACGTTAAAAGCAATTCTAATTGAAATTGACGTTGTTGTGACACACCATTTCTTTTATTTCTGTGGTGTGCGCTATTTATATGTCTTTCACAATCACGTTTGCTCCAGCACAGTAGTTTCTTTTTACAAACTTTACAGAAAATTGTACTCCCATTGTAGTGTAAATCCACAAATTCACTAAGAAATTTATTAACTTTCGTAGGTAATGGCCGTTTATTTTTAATAGTTACGTTAGACATAATCACTAAAGCGAGCACACCGACGCTTGTTTCTAGTATGCCACGAAGTGGTGCAAACGTAACATCTGCAGACTCGTCATTTGTTGATGAATAGAGCGCGTCATCCGTAAATGAATAAGCGTGCTGTTAGTTCGTAGCCGTCGATGAATGAACTTTTTTTTTGTAGTGGCCCACTGTGAACAACGCCCTATTTATCAACGAACACCCAAACTGCAGGTGTATATTTGCGCGTCTTCACGACGTAATAGACAGTGGTTTTGGTCCTCGTCCTAATAATTACATATTTAAATTACCTATGTTTACATACATATATGCGCCCGGCAGCCTGATTGCGAACCCTAATTATGTGCTTGAATAACAAAAATTTCTCGAATTTTAACCGTTTATATCGGAATCAATAAAATGATAAATGCGTAAACAATTACGAGTGTAATATGTGTGAGGTCTTCAATTATTCCCCGACCATTAGTTATTACAAAAAAAAAACAAAAAAATTCAAACAATATCAGTTGTCCCGTCTGATTTATTGAAAATACTACTTTTTTATCTGATTTATGTGCTGTTGATTAAACTTCACGTCAATAGCGTTTTTGTAATATATTGGTAATAACAGAAATTATGTATTTGTATTCTGACACTCACATGAAAAGTACAGTCGCACTGATGGTAATGTTGACAGCAAAAAATTTTATCTACTTTAATCTTATCATTTTACGAAAACGAAATGTCCGCACTGGGATACCTACGCTCTTGGGCTTCTCTATACACAGATAAAATTTCACAGAATAAAAGGGTCGGTGTTACATTTTACCCGTAAGAATGTAAATATGCCCGCATCCGAATTTTTTCTTCTAAGAGAGGAGAGCCCTGGGAGAAATAAAAAACCCTTACATTGTGATGAAAAATGTGTAAGATATATTGGAACAATAATATTTTATCGCACCACGCAATGAAATGTCATATTTTAAATGGATTTTTGACGTCCTGAAATGTGACATTTTTCATAATTATCTAATTTTTACGTAACCGAATATAATAGCTATTTATGATATAAGTTAATGAAGGCGAATTTTATCCACGAAAAAATAGTTTAGCCCACGAGGCGAAGCCGAGTGCGATAATATTTTTGAGTGGATAAAATTTCTTTATTCACGTGTATCATACAAAATTTTTTCCAATTTCCCTGAGCCACCCATAGCAACGAAAATTTCAAAGGCAGTGCGAATTTCAATTTTTTTACTTTCTTCACGTTGTCAATGGCAACGTGAACAAAGTATTGCTGTAAACACTTTATTCACACTTTTGATTAAACTATTGTTTTAATAATGAGATGTAATATATAAAATAAGCATTTTATTAATAGAAATTGGAAAAAAACTTTTAATAGTAAGAAACAAAAAACACTTACTTTGATAAATGTGTTAGTATGCATAATAACCATTAAAGGTGGTTAAGGTAGTAATACGTATGCAATTTATTATTCTAACCGGTTATTTTACATACAACCCAAACCCTCTTGGCTGAAGTGATAAATTACAATATTTAGGAAGAACGGAATTTTCATCAGTGCTTATGAAATAAAAAGACAATGTTTTATTCAATGAAAAAATGTTTTTTTCTTACCATTCGTAAACAACAACCTTCTACTTGTTAGAACATGGCAAACTGTAATGGTATTTCGAATTACAGGGTAACCCATGCTTCTTGCAGCTAAATTTTCCTGATACACATTTTCCCTTGCAGTTACATCTCTTGAAACCTTGACCACCTGTGACTGAAGATTTCCTGGCACACTCACGAAGACTTACAATTACATCTGGAACTTCCTCTTGTGAAATGAAATTCTCCTTACAAATGGCAAACCGGTTCCTAAAATACCTTTGAGCCAATCGTCCTTTCTTAGTGCCAATCTCATACATCTTGCCATCAGCATCCATCTGCAGAATGACCCCAAGAATGTTCCAGGAGTCACTTCTACCCCTGTTGACATCAGAAACCCGTATCTTTACAGTGTCTCCCATCTTGCCTCCTGGAAACTTCGATTCAGACATTGGTCTCATCTTTTTTGCCTGGCACTGCAATGCACTTATAGCATTTTCCCTCTTCTTTTTAATAATGTTGATTTTGTCTGAAATCATATTTTCCACCGAAACGTCCTCTACAGCACTATCTCCGTCCCCTGTTTTTCCATCTTCCTTTTCACCCTTCTCTATTACTTCCCCATCTTCTTTGTCACCATTCTCTGTTTATCCATCTTCATCTCGTACTAAAGCACCTGAAGAAAAGTCGATTAAGGTTTCCAGATATTCTTCAGATTCCAGGTTTCTGATTACATCGATAGAAAGCGATGATGTTGTAAAAGCGAATTTTGCTGGAACCCCAAACATTTATTTATGCCTTCATGATGGGCTCTATTCTTCATGAATTGAACAAATCTCAGACCCTCAGACCAGTGTGGAGGTTATTTTGTTTCCGTCCAAGTCGTCGGCATGTTCTCAACGTCCTGATTTGCGCACTCCGCAGAGCCTTACAACTGGCTATGTCTCGGCTTTTCATGAACTATCTTCAATTCACTCCACATTTCGCATACTTCTTGAATGATGTAATTGCAGAATTCACGGCCATTATCACTTTGCAGTATGCTAGGAGCGCCCAAAATTGTGAAAATATCAAGCAAGTTATGTGCAACTTCCTCTGCTCTTTTACTTTTCAAAGGCCGTAACTGTACAAATTTCGTAACATGATCCTGATAAATGAGGATGAATTTGTAGTCATCGTCAGGCTGACTCTGCATGTCAATTAAATCAACCTGACATCTTGAGTTCATCTCCTTAAAAATCATGGGACGCACTACAGGTCCTTTTTTTGCCACTTTTGATTTCTTTTCATAGGTTTCACAAATAAATGGCAAAGAAAAATATTTACTTCAAACTGAGTTCTTTAAAAGAAAGAACTGTATTGTTCAATCAAACGTATTACGTATATTAAATCAAAGATATATTTTCAAATCAAACTTGAGGTTATTTGTTTCAAGAGTTCATACGTTTGAATCAAATAACGATGTCAAAAAAATTGTTTCTTTGAATTAAAAAATATACCTTTGCTGCCATTTAAAATTACGATTTAGTTGACCGAATGCATATTTGTTTGAGTCAAGAAGTTTTTTTTCTCTGTGTGCTTTCTATAAAATTTAAGAATCACAACTGAAATTTAGAGTTTTGACCAGGTTTTTGCGAACATATAACATGGAAAATACTTTTTCATCTACAAGAAATATTTGTAGTATTGTTAAACATTTATTATTATTAGTAATTTACTATACCGTGTGATATTTTACATATTTTACACTAAAATGAAACCAATTCTTTTTGAATACAAAGTGGATGAAAAAGTCTGCTTCCATACAAAATTTCAGAAGTTAATCTAAATTTTCAAAGCATACTATGATTATTTTTCGAGTTCGAAAATAGTGAAATTTTATCAGCGATTGTTTTATTAAAAATCTGACTACACCACTGAATTCAAAAGGTCTTGAAATGGTTCCAACCAAAATTTCATTCAAATATGTTCCTTAATATAAAAGTTATGAGAGAATCATTTTTAAAACTTTACCGTGCACTATTTCATAAATTCGCTTCCGCTTCTGTCAGTGGATGTTATACATCTACTCACGAAGGTAGATAAAAATTAAAAAAAAAAAACAACCAAAAATTGAGTAAACAAATGCAATTCCTTATTCAGACTCACTTCAACTCTCTAAAATAAAATTTGGTGTGTAACTTAAAAACAATAAAAATACTAAGTAAGACGCCAGATTATCCTCAGTCTTATTCGAAGATCCGGTACTTGACTTAATTTATAAATTATTAATTTCGACGCCATAACCTACTTAGGATTTTATTTAAATTACATGTGTTTTTTAAGTGAAATAACAATTACTATTAACAATTGAAACATGTTTTAAGACACTCCAATACAAAAATGCACCAAAAAAGGAAAGCTAGATTATTTTACAAACCACTGTAGCTAGTAGATATTACTTATGTCTTTAAAATTTGCAATTTGGTAGATGTATTATTATTAGAGTAACCTAAACTTGCGGACTCGCATAGGCGTCGGTATTACGGGTTAATATAAGAATACGAAAAATTCATAAATAAGCTAAACCGGTAGAGAAGCAGGCATGTAGTGTCGACCTTGAATATAAATCATGTTAAACCGCGCTGAGAGAGATTTCGTTTTAGTACCGGTTGCGCTGTTGCAGAGATTAGTCGAACGGTCAAGGTTATGTACTTACGTGTCGCTTTTGAAAATATAGCTGGTGTTTTTTGTGTGCTGTAGTATTATACCAAGTACATAATTAGTGTATCGTTTCATATAGAACTAATATTTACATACCTAAGAAAACAATGCCTCGTAATAGATTTGCTACTAATGTACATAGGTATGTGTCACTTTTTCCCCATTTAAAATATGACGGTAGTGCAGTTTTTTGCTTAATATGCAATGTTCGTTTGGCTGCATTGGACAGAACTGATTGCCAGAGGCATGTCAATGGTATTAAGCATATGAGAAATGCAAGAACTGAAATACCTTATACACTATTCCTCATACGTTTATTAATTATGTTTAGCTCTTGTAATCTTCCGTTGTCGTTGGTGAGAAAAGCAGCTTTTAAAACGTTTTGGCGACAATACGTTCCAAAGTACCCATTACCCTCACAAACACAATTACAGAATCATTTGCCGCGAATGAAAGAGATGCTAGAAAATGTGTGTAAACGTGATTTGTGTTCCAAAAAAATATGGATTACCGTGGATGAAACGACCTATATAAAGAAAGACAGTATTGTGAATGTAATAGCTCGCGTTTTATCTAGCGAGAACACAGCATCTCGATATTTGTTAGCTTGCAAACGTGTTCAACAATGTACCGCGGAAAATATTCAAAAAGTGATAATGAACGCTTTGAAAAAATTTAAAATTGCCCAAGATCAAGTTGTGATGATTGTGACAGATAGTGCAGCAACGATGTTAAGTGTTGGGCGATCCTTAAAACATATATTTCCTAACTTAATACATATAACCTGCGTGCTGCATGCTTTGCATTTAGTTGGTGAAGTTGTTCGACATTACGGGAACGTTGATCGGATGATTGGAAGTACTAAAGCAGTGTTTAAAAGAATTTCGTAAATTTTGTCCAGGTATTCCAGAACCTCCTGAACCAATTTTAACGCGATGGGGTACTTGGCTAACAGCAGCTTCTTACTATTTGATCCATTTTCAACAAATTCAATCAGTTATAATGCGATTTAATCGGAAAGAATCCAAAGCAATTAGAGAAAGTCAAAGAGAATTTCAAATTTCTCAACTTTTAGAAGATTTAACAACAATATGTACCAATTATACAGTATTACTAGATGCCATCAGAAAACTACAATGTACTGAATTGTCATTGCAGGAATCATTAGACATAGTGGAGAGTGTAAAAAATAAATTACACACATTAAATGATACGCCAGGATTATGCGCTAGTCAAAAGTTGGCAGATGTTTTAAGGAAAAATCCCGATTTTAATACTATAGAGGCCGTTTATAATAAGTGTAAGAATAGTGAACTTTTAAGTGATTTTGAAAAACAGTTTCTACATGCAAATGTAACTTCCTTAGATGTGGAGAGATCGTTTTCTATGTATAAGAATATTTTTTCTTGTCGACGCACAAGGTTTAAAGAAGTAACTGTGGAAACATATGCAATGATGCAAGTTTACAGTAGTTCACATCCTGATGCCTCTAATTTGTTGAATAATTAGCAAGTAAGTTTATTTATGAATTTTTCGTATTCTTATATTAACCCGTAATACCGACGCCTATGCGCGTCCGCAAGTTTTGGTTACTTTAATTATTATATTCACTTTTTCAAATGTAGTTAAATTTTCAAAAAATGGTTATTTGCAATTTAATAACAGGTTTCGTTAATTTTTAGTTGTTTTCTTTTCATGAATTTTGATCTTCCTTTGTCAAAAGCTGTTGTAAGAAGCGGATTTATGAAATAATGCGCGATAAAGCTTGAAAAATGATTCTTTCATAACTTTTTTATTAAGAAACATATTTGAATGAAATTTTGGTTAGAATCATTTCAAAACCTTCTGAATTCAGCGGTGCAGTCTGATTTTTAATAAAAAACTTTAATAAAATTTTGTTATTTTCGAGCACAAAAGATAATCATAGCCTTGAAAATGTAGATGGACTTCTGAAATTCTGTGTGGAGGCAGAATTTTTGATCCACTATGTATTCTAAAAAATTGGTTTCATTTTAATGTAAAATATAGGTTTTACAGTGGTACTTCTACTTCAAATGAGTCGCACTGTATATTTTTTTAGTTAAAAACAATTGCTTCTGGGTATACCACTATTCATTAAGGTTAGCACTTTACAAAAATATGGAAAAACTTCCTCCGCAACTGTGCGACGTTTATTGTTTATTGTATATTTTTCGATGCCATTTCACATAACAAACCATAAATTCATAAATAAAATTTGACAGGAACATTCAAAATCCAATACCATTATAAGCAATTTATCAAATAAAACTGAAACTATATACAGAAATCGGAAGAATTTCTCATACTACTCTCATTTCATTATAGCACTTAACATAACTGAGGAAGTTCGAAAAAGTTGTAACCACTCTCAATTCTCAGAGAAGGAAGACATTATTTAGGATTGACGATACAAAGAAGATATATGTAGCTTCATCGAATAATAGAAAATGTAAACTAGGTTAAGCCATCCGCCAGACATTACAAGATTTATTCGCTATTTCAGGGCCTACTGAATGCAGGAGGACGATACATACAAATGAGAGCAAAGAGGGAAATGAAAGCATCGGCTATGCGACAAAAAAGCGAAGGAAAAGGACGAAAGATGCGTTTTATTCAGTAAATTCAACGATAGATACTACCAAACGAATATTAATTAACACAAATCGAGATAGATGATGCGAATCACATTAAAAGTAACGACCTACATATATACTTTTCTGCTTGACAACAATGTCGAATTTATCTTTAGAGTGTATCGTTCTTTACATTTGGTGGAAGTTAACCCTTTCTGTAGGGTAATTAATTGTAAAACAGGAATTGTTTATTTAAAGGAATAAATATTCAATGCCGTTAGATTGTTTGCATTCTACGGTCAGCTTTATTTACCTTTTTCCAACATGTTCATTGGCTTTCCGCTTGCCTCATATTTGTCGACTTGTATTTTTTTTTTCTTTTATTGTTTGTGTTTTATCCACATTTGAAGAGATTCGTCTGTACATTTGTTTATCAATACATATTTTATCATTCTAGTAACCTGAAAATGTTTATGATTAGAGCAATGCAACTGCGCTGAAAGCCAGTGGCGGACGCATAAAAGTCTACACAAAATAAATTAAATGTGATACGTGCTCAAACACTCACCGTTTTAAGAGTCCTCCGTGAAATCACAAAGTGGATAACGTCTATTTAATATTTGTAACATTAGATATGTTTCCAAAGTTGTTTCGGCAAAGTGAGTGCGGCGTGAAGAAAAAGTGTTTTTGTATGCCGAAAACGAACGTTCTACATCTAGTGACGTTATATTTGCGTAAGTAAAATAATCTTTCAAATAACTTAACGGTTCTGTTGACGCACCTTCACAAATTTGTCTTAATGTGCCAAAATCAGAGTCTTTATCTACAACACTTTCAAACCTTTTTAAAACACAAACATTTCTTGCGTCTTCTATCGCGCATAGCTGTGCGTGAATATGTTGCATTATCTGCAAAGATTCCACTAACGACACCGAAGAATTTTGTAGTTTTTCTATCGCATCCGCTAGTCCCACGTAATTGTTCTGAATAATTTCCAAATCTGTTTTAACTTGACTATCCTGAAATTTCAAGCGGCTTACCTTGACAGCCGCAGCTTCCTTTGGGTCAAATTCCAAAATCACGTTCTTTATATTCTCAAAATATTTAAGATAATAGAATGCAGTCTATAACCATGTTCCCCAACGAGTAAGAATAGGTCGTGGTGGTTCAGGAATACCGGGGCATAGTCTATGAAATTCCCGAATACGTTTTGGGGATTTTACGAACACAGCTTTTGTATGTGCTATTAGAGCGTCTGCCTCGGGATAACATTTTCTGATACTATCTGCTACGAGACTGAGGGTATGAATTTTACATGTAATATGCAAGAAGTTAGCACAATGTTTTTTAAGAGATCGACCTACAACAAGCATGTTTGCGGCACCATGACTCATAGAGATCAACAGTTGATTTGTTAAAAGTTCAAATTTTTCCAATGTATTTAACACTAACTTTGAAATTACTTCGGCAGTACATTGTTGTACTCGTCTGGAAGCTAATAGAATTGAAGGTGACGATTGATGTGGTTCCATTGTATGTACCATTACATTAACCACAGAATGTTTTTTACGATCTGTTGTTTCGTCCACACATAACCACAGTTTTTTTATCTTTCAACTCCGATTTAATTCTTTTTCCAACATGTTCACGAGCACAATTCTTTGTAACGATGTCCGACTTGATAATTTGCAGTCCGAACATTTATTCCAAAAAGAAGACATATGCTTAATTGTCTAGTAAATTAAACGGTAGATTACATGCAGTAAAGGTAACACATAAATTAAATTTAAATTTGTCATAGTGTCGTGTGCAATATTTTTTAAAGAATGCTGCTTACTATTTACGTGACGTAGACAATCCCTTTTGGACCAACACATTAAAGGGATACTACAAACTACACGTTGATTTTTAACGCCATCATAATTTAGGTCAGGCATTTCTGCTATAAATTCTGTAATTTGGTCGTACATTGGTCGTTTTCGTGACGTAGGCAACATTTTTAAAACAAACGTGGAACTACGAAATATTATTTACGGCGGCGTACATGTATACACAACAGATCTGGTTGAGACTCGCAGTTATGTTGAGGGTTGCATCGAACCTCCGTCACTGCCCGTTGGCGCTAGTGAGTAACTCTATTCATAAGGTAATGTGTTGAGTATAATACTATGTAATTAAATAAGTGTGTTGTTCTATAATACTGCGTCTGGATCATCGGATTTCAGCTAAGTTAGAACTGGTGTAAAAGATCTACATCATTTAACCACTAAAGTAAAGAAACAAAGAGTCTCGTGGTCATATTAATGCCTGTAAGGCATTTGCTCATCGTATCGGAAAAAAACTTATCCTACATATACGAGGGTAGTCTGGAATATTTCCAGCCTAACACACGCATTTATGAATATGACGGGTTCCTCATTAGAAAATTTGAGCCTAGGAAACAGAAAAAACCCGCTGGCGGCCAGATCTAGTGAATAGGGTGGATGGTCTATTAATTCGAACCCCGATTCGTGAATTATTGCCATGCGACCACTGAAGTGTGAGACGGTGCGTTGTCTTGGTGGAACAAAACTTTCTTTTTCTTCAAGTGCGGCCGTTTTTCCGCAATTTATGTCTTAAGCTTGTCAAGTAATGAGCTCATCAGGGAACATTCCCTCTAGCAAGCAAGCATTAAATAGTGATATCAACGGAAGCAGGCAATAGATTCTAAAAACTTTGTGCTTAATCCGTAATAGTCTGTGGTATTTTTGCTTTCTATTTGTGTTATTATTTCCATTATTTCGCTGCTGAGGGCCTAAATGGCATGACTTCGTATTGCCTATTTTCAATTTTTTCAAATAATCAAATGCGCTGCTCATCGATTGATGATTAGCTATAAGAATGCCGAAAATAATCAATTATCAATCGCGGAGGCGATTCTAACCGTTGGAGCGTTAGCTGAATAATTAGTACGCCGGAAATCCACCTGCAATATAGAATTATGTGGCATACAAGGCGTCGAGGAGCTTCAATTTGCATCGTATTTATGCAATTCCCGACTATCGACTAAACTGTTTACCGCTTGCATACCCATAAAGTGTCATTTGCCAAACGTCTCTCCGATAACGGATGCATATTGAAGTGTAAACAAGGAGCAGAGTAATTTAAGTTTAATTAAAATTGGACGGCCGGGAATATTTCCTAAGTAATGCCATTCATATCTTCCACCTTTCAGCTGCTTACATATTCTTTTTAAATTCTTCAAATATTCACAATGGAAATTTTAAGTAGAACATCTTCTTTATGTGAATGCGTTCTATCACACGAATTGCAATAATTGAATTTGGAAGAAGAAACCAACACGAAAAAAATGTTATAAAGAATCAAATAAAGGTAGAACATTGAAACAGTTCACTAAAACCCTTACCACAATACTTTACTCCGTTCTAGACGCACGTTTCGATAGCCAAGCTATCATCATCAGCAGTAAAACTGAGCGAACAAACTAAGCGAAAAACTAACCTTATATAGCAAATAAATTACGCAATATGTAAATCTAAAATAAACATAGTAATCCTTATACTCTTGGTTTCCGGGTTGGAACTGCGTCGTTGTCGTAGCTTTTGCCGACGTTTCGTCCACACTTTTATGGGACACCTTCAGGGCTGTTACTGCACACTGACTGAGTCAGTGTGCAGTATATCAAGATATCCTATAAGAGTGAGGACGAAACGTCAGCAAAAGCTACCTCAACGACCCGGTTCCAACCCGGAAACAAAGAGTATGGTGCTATTGACGACCGCGGAAGCCCATGTACCAGATAGTAATCCTTAATTATATCGAATTATATTTACAAAACGACGTAATTATTTATTTAACCTTCTACTTTAAGTATAACACTGGACAAAGGCTGGAATTTAATGGTCCTAAATCTGAATTCATTAAGTGATTTTCGTTTTTGTAAATTTCCACGCCTTCATAACAATTTAATTGAACAAAGTTTTTAATTAACTTTATATTATCAACCTTATGATTATTCTCCAGCATATATTGGCATTTTCCAGCATATGGCGACACTAGACCTCTGAATTTGAGGCGAGCCAAATGTTCTTTGTACCTACTTTTGATTGATCTTTTTGTTTGCCCCATATACACATGATCACAACCTTTACATGAAATTTTGTAAATTCCTGATTTATCCATGTTATCTGCTAGGTTTTTGGAACTTCCTAAAAAACTTTTGAAGTTAGTGCTTGAAGAAGAAACAATTTGGCGGTCACCTTTAGAAAAGACAAAGGTATTCTTGTAGTCATCTTAGACAAAGAGGATTATTTTAATCGAGTCAACACTACTTTGTCACAAAGTTCTTATTTAAAATTATCAAAAAATCCTTTGTCTAAAATGATCACAGAAACCGAAAAGACCATCTTAGAATGTAAGGCTGTCGTTACCGATAATTTGAGATTTAGACTAACGGTACCAAACCCAGTACTACCTAGAATGTATTGTTTACCTAATATACATAAGAAGAAAGAGTATGAAATCCATTGTTTCGAACATCAGCAGTCCAGCATTCTTACTTTCCATGTGGTTATCTGACAAATTGAACCAGTTACCTGTACAGTTTCTCGATTTGGCTATTAAAATTTCTTACGCGTTCATTGAAAAAAATTAAAGACTTACTGACAGAGAAATTTTAGTCTCGTTTGACGTGAGTTTACTGTTTCCTAGTGTTCCAGTTGATTTAACTTTGAAATATTTAGAAAAGCTTGTGTTAGGTAACCAAATTGATATAGAAGAAGCAAAGAGATTGATGCAACCTCCTTTCAACGTTCCTAGTGATTAAAACAGTAATTTTGTTATTAGGAAAAAAAGTAATTTCGCTTCATTTACAACCTGATATTGACATATTGAATAATTCAGTTAATGAACTATGTCAACTTGACGTACAAAAGTTTAGTTAAACTATTAAACTATAAAATACATATGTAGGGATTATTATTATTAGTGTTTGTTAAAATGGTTGTACCGGCAGTGGCGCACCGCATAAAAATAGGTACGTAATATACAATATTAGTGAAAAATAATATTGTTACCTTTTCCTGTCGTCTTGATGTCCACTGTGGCAATTGGCAACCGCCCTGGTAAGCTGCGTAGAATTGCAACATCAGCAACGCTTCCACTGTCGATTCATTCAGCCGTCGACGGTGCTGTGAATACGTTGTCGTATACTTCGAAAATGATCGCGTGAAGTAAGATTTGCAAATGTCAGATATTCCTTTTCCTCATCTGGGCACTCTTGATTTTCAGTTATAGATCGAACCTTTTGTAAATCGGGATTTTCCGTTAAAATTGCACCAAATTTGTGAGCAACATCGACTCCTATAGTGTTCGTCAAGTTTTCTAGAGCGGCTTATGAATATGAAAGAAAGACGAATTGAAGCTCACTATAAACAGACATAAGTTTTATCTTACATTGCAAACTTTAGTCTCCCCAACATAAATTACATACTTCACCATTGCCATTTACAAGAACAAATTTTATAGTGAAAGCAACCAAAACATTAGACAACATTTAAAACGACTAATTTTGGAAATTCCTTGTCCATTATTTGATTAAAAGACACTAGCTGTGCATTGCGCAGATTGGTGGACATATACTATAGGTTATTACAAGAGTTTGTTAAAAAGGTGGTACCAACAGTGGCGCACCGCATAAAAGTAGGTACGTAATATACAATATTAGTGAAAAATAATATTGTTACCTTTTCCTCTCGTCTTGATGTCCACTGTGGCAATTGGCAACCGCCCTGGTAAGCTGCGTAGAATTGCAACGTCAGCAACGCTTCCATTGTCGATTCATTCAGCCGTCGACGGTGTTGTGAATACGTTGTCGTATACTTCGAAAATGATCGTTCGACATCCAGTGAAGTAAGATTTGCAAATGTCAGATATTCCTTTTCCTCATCGGGGCACTCTTGATTTACAGTTATAGACCGAACCTTTTGTAAATCGGGATTTTCCGTTAAAATTGCACCAAATTTGTGAGCAACATCGACTCCTATAGTGTTCGCCAAGTTTTCTAGAGCGGCTTATAAATTGTTTATGCAATTTAATGCGTCACGTGTAGATAAGTGACTGTTTCCTAATTGCTCAATAGCTTGTGCAACTTCAGAATAGTTCATGGAAATTTCATCTATTTATTGTTGAACGTCCGAATTGGAAAGAGTTGCTGACTATCTCGAACTGCTGCAGAATCATTTGAATCAAGTTTCAAGATGACATTTTTCACTTGTGGCAAATATTTCTGATAGTAAGATACTGCCTGGAGCCATGTCCCCAATCGCGCTATTACAGGCTGAGGTGGTGGTGGTAATTTCGGACACAATTGTTTGAATACACGGATGTGTTTGGGAGATTTAATGAACACTTTTTTGGTAGATGCTATTAACTTATCCACCATCAGATACTTCTTTTGAATAGTTTCTGCTACGAGGTGACATGCGTGTATGAGACATGTTATATGAAGAAGAGTCGGAAAGCATATTTTCTACATCCTACCAACTCTCAGCATTGTTGCGGCTCCGTCAGTAACGAACATTGTGACTTGGGTTCCTGTGATACAGAATTCTCTCAACGAATCCTTTATCTTGACAACGGTTTCTGCATTAGTTTTCTGAATCCTTTTACTGGATAACAACAGTGAAACTGGTGGACCATCACGTTTTAAAGGACGCGCTACAACATGAATGACGCTGTGTTTCTGAGCATCAGTTGTTTCATCCACACATAGGCAGATTTTCTTATTTCTCAACTCGTATTTTATACATTCCTTTACTGTACCTTGTACACGTGGCAAATTGTATCGTAATTGCATAGATGTTGGCAGCTTCCATAAGGGAACGTACTTAGCCCAAAAAAGACGAAAATGTTCATTAGATACTAGATGTTGTGGGATGTTGCACACACTTAACATAAAAATAAAATCATATAAAAATTGCCAGTATGGAATATTGTTTCTTAAATTCAATACATGACGTTTACTTTTACAATGTTTTCTACATTCAAACCTATCGCGACTTAGCAATCCGCTATTGCATATTGTGCAATAAATATGCGGACTTCTATATTCTAATCCAGGGAAATGCCTGAGATATTTATTCACATTCGAAGGGAACGTTACACCCTTTGGGCGTCCCATCTCCGCGTACTTATTTGGCGTGCAGCGTGCAACGTACTGTTGCTTTGAACTCTCTCGCGGTACTGTCACCTTTTTAACAAACTCTAATTATTATTGACAGCAAGTAAATAATGAAATTATAATGTTAGGTGCATAACAAATTTGATAGTTTTTCGAATTAATTTCATAATTGTTACGTAATTTCAATCTAAACAAACTAAAACGTAAAATAACGTAAGCTGATTTATCAATATAAAATAGTACTTTACTCTTGACATAAAAAGGTGCATGTACAATTGTTCAAGTTTCAACTTCTAATACTAAGCCAACCGATAATTTGCTCCAGATACGTATTTGAAAACAATATTTGCGGAAATCACGTAGCAAAGTTTGCGTCACATTATAATTATTTCGTACTTTAATTGTAATGGCAGATACTAAACATTACCACAACTCTATAACGACTCCAGAATTAGACTCTCCAATAAACACTTTACATGTAGCAATATATACCTAAGTTTTATTGTTGGAGTTGCCCATTATTGTAAATATTCTTTTAAATGTTCTTTTACGAGCGTATATCCTATAAGTAGCATAAGTAACCGAATGTCGTGGTCTATGTGATTTTCTAATACAACTGTGCCCAAGGAAAATTCTGAAGCAATAAAGATATAGGGAGCTATTTGAAGTTGCTCTAAATAAATCACATCTCTTTTTTCCGAATGCGTTTGGTTCTGACAAACTTTACGAAATAACTTTCTAAATAAATTCGAAATATGACAGCAAATTTACGCTTTCCCCGTAATTTCAAAGCTTTGAAGTCTTTGTAGGTACCTGTCACTCAATAATATCACTCCCGGTGATATAGTTACATACATGCTTTAGACCGTTCCACATCAAAGCTGATTCCAGTCAAAGCAAATAATATTATAACTAGGGCCCGGTGTTTTTCGTAAGTTAGCGTAGTGCGAAGCTGTAAAGCTTACTTTTCTCGCATTACGCTTATACATACACGGAAAAAAGAGTTATAAAAGACCAAACAATTGCAGAACAATTTACTATTTGTTTGTGAATATATAACTGGAAACAACTTGCGTAAATCCCTATTACTCGATTGTAGTTAATGTCTTAATTAACAGAGGAGATTCCATAGCTGCGTCTGAGACTTGCTCGTAAGGTTTTAGAAGGTTAGAAAGGTATTTCGATATAGAGCGTAAGGGGATATTGGATTTGTGAATTTTAGGGAGACCGTATAACTTAGAGGCTGACGAATCGCTAAGGAAGAGTGACCTTTGGGTATCGGAAGGAATAGATGACGTTTTAATGGAATTAATGATGAAACGCTCAATTCGGGAAGTAGGATCACGTTTGAGAAGTTGATAGGTGCCGTCTTGCAGTAAGGATAAAACTTTTTTCTCATACTCTTCACTGTCCGGGATTACCGTAGCATTTCGCTTATCAGATCTTAGTACAGCAATTTTAGAGTCGGATTTCAGGTTTCTTAAAGCCAGGATTTCTGACTTAGGAAGGTTCGATTTCGGAGGTTTGGCGCGCGCGAGGATTTTGGATGTTTCAAAGCGAATGGGATCAGCGGTTTCAGATGGAAGACCGACAAGGGCAGACTCTATGCCAGTAATAATGTCTTCAGTAGGGACAAGTTTAGACGTAGGGGCAAAGTTTGGGTCTTTAATAATAATAATAATAATAATAGTAATAATTTATTTCAGCCTTGACCTGTAGAGGCATTGACATTGTCGTAAATAAAATAAGTATAAAATTGTAAAATATATAAGTAAATATATATAAAAAAGGTAATAAAACATATAAACAAACGAATAGATATAAAAGACAAACCGAACAAAAAAAACGTACATATACATATATAGAAAAGCACAATATATAAAATATTAGTGCATGCATTTATAATACTAGTTTGAAGTATTCGTCGACAGAGTAAAATTCATGTTGCAGCAGCAACATTTTAATATTTTGCTTAAATTTATTTTCATTAAGTAACTTAAATCTATTGGGCAGATGATTATATATTTCAACGGCCAAATAGTTGGTGGAGACTTGCGACGTTTTTAATCGATGATATGGGATTATATTGGGGAGTACAGCAATCTCATCAGAAGATAGAGGTCGACTGGAAAGGTTTATGACAGTGTGTGACATGGCTCTAGGATTCTTAGGTGGTTTAGGGATTAGAGAATCGAATTTTCGGGTTTGTCGTGCGGTAGAAAGTGAATGGGTTCTTTCGGCTTAATGATAAGTGATGCGATCTAGGGTATTCCAATCAGATGGAGATAACTGAAACAGTTCACTAAAACCCTTTCCACAACACTTAATTCGTACTGGACGCACGTTTCGATAGCCAAGCTATCATCATCAGTAGCAAGACTGCCGAGATAATTAACCCAACTGCATTAGTTAAAAACGAGTCACATGAGTCTTTTAGCAAAGAAGAGATCGACTTATTAAACAAAGGTTTGAAATACAACCTGAAATTTAATAAGCCTCCGGTTGAAGAAATTATAGTTGGCATAGAAAACGCGATCAGTAATTTTGATGATAACACAAAAAATTTTATTCGTACCACTTGCAAAGTCAAATTTTGGAAAATATGCAAAGGAATGCACCTGACATTGCACGAAAAGATCAAATCATTGCTAGAAGACTAAAAAACAAAAATTGTTTTTATTTAAAATCCGACAAGGGTAACACTGTAGTCATCTTAGACAAAGAAGATTATTTTAGTCGAGCCAACACCACTTTGTCACAAAGTTCTTATTCAAAATTATCAAAAAATCCTTTGTCTAAAATGATTACAGAAACCAAAAAGACCATGTTAGAATGTAAGGCTGTCATTAGCGACAATTTAAGATTTAGGCTAACGGTATCAAACCCAGTACTACCTTGGATGTATTGTTTACCTAAAATACACAAGCCCGGAAAAAGCATGAGACCCATTGTTTCGAATATCAACAGTCCAACTTACTTACTTTCCAGGTGGTTATCTGACAAATTGAACCAGTTACCTGTACAATTTCCGGATTTGGCTATTAAAAATTCTTACGAGTTCATTGAAAAAACTAAGGACATTGAGCTTACTGACAAAGAAATTTTAGTATCGTTTGACGTAAGTTAATTGTTCCCTAGTGTTCCAGTTGATTTAACTTTGGAATATTTAGAAACACTTTTGTTAGATAACCAAATGGATAGAGAGGAAGTTACTAGTTTCATTTCTTTGACAAAACTTTGTATGAAACAAAACTTTTTCCAAATTAACAACACTTCTTATCAACAAACGGAAGGAACAGCAATGGGTAACAGCTTATCTCCGTTTATGGCTAACCTCTTTATGGGTAAATTTGAAACTGATCTGAAGAATACTCTCGCTTATTTCCCTCGGCTTTGGATCAGATACGTCGATGGCATTTTTTGCATCTTTGACATCAGTAAATGTTCAATAACGGATTTCATAGAACAACTTAACTCAAAATTTCCCTCTATCAAATTTACCCACGAAGAAGAAAAAGACAACAGGATTCCTTTCCTCGACATGTTAGTAATAAGAAATAAAAATAAGTTAGAAATAGACGTATATAGGAAACCTACTAGTAATAATAGATTCATCTTACAGGATTCTAATCACTCATATGAACACAAACTTTCGGCTATTAACTTTTTGGTGCACCGGTTACTCAATTTTCCTTTAACGAAAGATAGATATCAAAATGAACTAAAAGAAATCATCAATATTTCTAACTTTAACGGATTCTCTGAAGATGTCGTCTATAATACTATTAGGAAACATCAGAATAAATTAAGAATTAGAAATGTAAGCACATTAGAACGCATTGACGGCCGTAATAATAAGAAACATGTTAAATTACCCTTTTATCCATGTTACACCAAGGGTCTTCAAAAAATCTTTTCTAAGATTGACCGCAAGATTGTTTTTTCTTCGAGCAATAACCTTAAAAACCTTTTAGGAAATTCCAAAGACCCAGTGGATAACATGGATAAATCAGGAATTTACAAAATTTCATGTAAAGATTGTGATCAAGTGTATATTGGGCAGACAAAAAGATCAATCAAATTAGGTACAAAGAACATTTGGCTCATCTCAAATTCAGAAGGTTTGATAAATCTAGCGTTGCCCTACATATGCTTCAAAATAACCATAATGTTGATAATATAAAGTTAATTAAAACGTAAGGAGTACTTCTCAATTAAATTGTTATGAAGGCATGGAAATTTACAAAAACAAAACTCACTTAATGAATTCAGATTTAGGACCACTAAATTCCAGCCTTTATCCTTTGTTACATCATGTTTAATCATATAAAAAAAAAAAAAAAAAAAAAAACAGTCTTGCTGCTGATGATGATAGCTTGGCTATCGAAACGTGCGTCCAGTACGAATTAAGTGTTGTGGTAAGGGTTTTCGTGAACTGTTTCAGTGTTCCAGTGCCACAGTTTTAGAGTATCCGTTTAGATGGAGATAAGATGAATGATAGCTCTATGTGTAAGTGAAATAATTTGATAGAAACGAAGTTCAGATCACGTCTAGTTTGCTTAATTTATTTCCGAACCACTGGAAACTAGTGCGACGAAGAATCTCTATTATTATGTAGAGAGTTCCTCATCTCCAATGACCAACCGGATGATCTGGCTGACTTGGTCGAAACTTGTCTTTCTTCTACCTATTTCCAGTTTCGTAGTAAATACTACGAGCAAGCCTCGGGCGCAGCTATGGGATTTCCTCTGTCTCCTGTCGTCGCCAATATTTTTATGTTATATTTTTATGGCTTACAATCTTAAACTACAGTGTTGACACCTTTATCATCTGGTCTCATGGACACGAATCTTTAAACAATTTCCTATCGTTTCTGAACTCCCAACATAATCCCATACGCTACACCATGGAGATCGAATCAGAAGGTGGCTTTCCTTTCTTAGATGTTCTCGTACACCAACGTCCTGACGGTGCGCTGGGACCGTTTACCGAAAACCCACGCACACGGATAGATATCTCAATGGCCTCTCACACCATAATCCAGCCTAAAAACGTGGTGTCATCAATTCTCTTATCCAAAGGGCCATTTCCCTATCTGAACCCAATTCGCTTCCTCACAACTGAACCATATCACTGAAACTCTGATCCGCAATAATTATTCTAGGAAAGACATTCAAACTACCATTATTCGCTATACCAACCCTTCACAACAAGTCCCCTCATCTAACCCTAATTTCCGTAAGCAAGCATCTACCTTACATTCATGGTGTCACCGATCGTATCAGCAAGATTCTCTTCAGGAACAACATAGAAACCATCTTCAAACCCAATTTCAAGCTCTCAGACTACTTTCCCATCAAAGACCGCAATCATCTGGAAGCCCCTGGTGTACAACCAGATTCCATGTTCGTGCGGTGAGACAAAGCGATCAGTCAGCACTCAGGTTACTGAGCACGAGCATTGTAGCCGGGTCTCCGCTGATTGAAAAGTGGCCACCAAATCAAATTTAACTCTACCCGCATTTTATCTCGCAATCCTCACTATTATAGCAGAAAAATCTGTGAATCAATAGAGATTTTCAAATATCCCAACAATTTAAATCGCGAAGATAGTTATCCTAGCTTATCAAACCTCCTAGCAACCGACACGCTTCATTCATCCATAATATTTCCGCTCCGTTCACCCGAAACAAGCCCTATATACGAGGTGTGGCAATTGAATAACGAGAATTTATTTATTAAAGCTTTATTATAAAAAACAGAACATAATTACGCATTCATTCCTTCACAGTAGTCCCCCTGGCGTACCACGCACTTATTCCATCTCTCTCTCCACTTCCGGAAACATCTATGAAAGTCGCCCGAAGTTAGACCTTGCAAAACCGTCGTCGTCTCCGTCTGGATATTTTCTATGGAATTGAACAGTTGTCCTTTCATGGGACTTTTCATTTTTGGGAACAGCCAGAAGTCCTGTGGTGCCAGATCTGGGCTGTACGGGGGACGAGGCAGCGTTGGAATTATTTTGTTTTGCTAAAAACCGTCTAACAAGGGGCGTTGTCGTGATGAAGGATCCGTCCAGATTTCTTCAGTTTAGACCTTACTCGCGCAACCCTGGCACACAGCCGCTTCAAAACTTCAACATAGAAGGCCAAATTAACAGTTTGGCCTTGCGGAACGAATTCTTTGTGGGCAATGCCATTGATGTCGAAGAAACAAATGAGCATTGTCTTCATTTGTGACCGCGAAATCCTTGCTTTTTGAGGACGCTCTCCTCCAATCTCAACCCATTGTTTACTTTGCCGACGAATCTCGGGGTCATACTGGAAGACCCAGCTTTCATCCCCTGTAAAATTTGATCACAATTCTCTGTTCTAGTTTTTCATCGCACATTTTTTCGACATACAACGCTTCAACATCAACCTTTCAAAGCTACTACTTCACACACAAAGCACTCGACCGAGTTGAAACTTATTACGCATTTAGTAAAACTGTGGAAGTTTATGCCTACGTTATTGAATTCCCGCCAGTATTGTCAGTTCGAGCGTTCGAAACAATTTCTCGTTATTTACGAGGGTAAGTCAAAAATTACTTATACTTTTAGTTCTACAACTGTATTAAACAAAGACAGGTGTACAACAGATACATTATTTTTCGATATAGTCTCCACCTTTAGCAATGCACTTGGTCCAGTGAGCCACAAGCTTCCGTATGCCTACCTAGTAGAAGGTTTTCGGTTGGTCGTGAAGCCACTTTTGCACCGCATCCCGGACGTCTGTGTCTAAGGCAAATCGGCGACCTCTCAAAGCTTCCCTGAGCGGTCCAAACAGGTGAAAGTCTGAGGGAGCGAGATTAGGGCTGTAGGGAGGGTATTCCAGGGTCTCAAAGCCCAACCTGTTGATAGTTTCTATAGTGTTATGGGCCGTGTGCGGACGGGCGTTGTCTTGCAACAACAAAACTTTCTTTTTGTGTTACGCACGTGCGGCCGCTTTGAAACATTTCGATCCACACAAAAACGCTTTTACGAGATAAAACACTGTCCCCGTATTGTGACAAAAGTCTTCGCTGAATTTCAACACCTTTCGCACCCTCCGACCACAAAAATCGGATCACTGCTCGTTGTCCCTCTTTGGTGCAAACTAATAGCGGAGCTGAGATGCTTATGTTGTTGTAGCTAGCAGACAAATGACGCGATCGTGATTAAATTCCGCACACATGACCACACAGGCGCCAATTCAGCGCATGCGCAAGCGGCCGCTACTACGATAACCTTCAAAGCTAGTTATTGCGAATGTGCAGATAATATTAGACTTACCCTCGTAATTGCCATACCTCGTAAACCCTTCCGGAATAAATGGTCCCTAGTCAGTGGGCAGTAACAGCCCTACAGATCTCCTATAAGAGTGTGGACGAAATGTCGGCAAATCTACGACGACTCGGTTCCAAACCGGAAACCAAGAGTATAGTCTGACATTATTAGTAAGGAGTTCTAGAAGTTGTACTTATCAGAAATAAAGTATTTATCTTCTAATGCAAAATTTTATTTATATATGAACAATAATAATTGTAATACAACTTACATATATAAACACATTTTTTTAAATAAATAACCTAAACTATGTGTTTACCTAGAAAGTTAATAAAACACCTGAATAATCAAGAGGTATTAAATTATTGAAACATTTTTCTTTCATTTCGCTATCTGCAAGTTTTGTATCACAAATTGCCACAAACTTGTCCTGTACGTCTGGACATAAACATTGTTGGAAAGAATTGCCATGCTTGTTGCAGAATTAAGCAAGCATGGTAGAATTAAGAATTTTTTTGGTTTTTCGCTCAGACTTATTCGGTAACTCGGTTGAAAATGAAGGCCCATTTTGTGTGGTGAAGAGTGTGCCGATACTTTGTGTTGTTTGCCATACTACCCTACAGTCCTTGTTATCATTATTGGCCTTTTCGGTAATTTAAATGAACTTTAATATCAATTAATGGAATTTAACGAAAATAAAACTGAAAATTGAAAATTAACCTGGATTTTATGACGATGTCATATAAACTTTATGTTTATGTGACATTTACAGGAAGCCTGCCTATTCTTAACCACCAACCTTCACTTCTACCATGAATTCATAGCACGATTTGAAATGTTAAACACTTTCAAATTTGGAACACAGCCAGACACATGTTACCTCGATGAAAACTTAACTCAGTCCGGAATTAATTGGCACCCCTCTACTCCTTACTTTTAATCGCGATAGCGATTAAAATAAAAGAGTCCACGGCATCCGCAACAAATTTTGGTAATTCTTTTCCAAATATAATTTGACGATGAATTTCCCATAAATAAATTTATTTATAAAACTAGCATGATGGATACATGCAGTGACGCAACTAGAAGACTGAAATTATACTGCTCTATGATATGGAATACCACTGACAACCTTTAAATAATGAACTGTACTAATATACGAAACAACTTAACGTAACATATTTAATATTTGAAATTATGCTAGAAATACCTCCGAATTTATGCTTACTTGTTGTAGGAAGATATTCCATTGATTTTGAGGATTTACAATATGAAGAAAAGGAACAGAATAGGAGTTATTTGGCCATACCCCCGTAGTCGTCGTTGGCTAGAGTTAAAATAGGTCCCTAGTATTCCCGTTCCAGAGATCATAGGTGTGGGAATACGAGTGGCCATACTGGATACGTCATACGTGCCGCTAATCACAGTTGCGTTCGAAGATGTAAACTATGGCTGCACTACCTACCTATCTATCAACCCTGATCTTCCTGTGTCTTTCCTGCCATTCTGCAGTCTGTAGCTATGCAAGCAGTTGTGTAAGGAAGATCGGTTTCGATATTACAAAACCTAATTCTATAATAGAACTTTCCGTGGCAACGGCCCATGAAAATAACATGCATCAAACCTGGCAACAATTTTGATGGCCATCTTGTAGAATCTAGTAGGTGTAATTGTTTCTACAATGTGCTGTTGAAAACCGAAAGAAATACTGAATTTAATAAAATTTGAATCGCTATTCTACGTTAAAGAAACAAATTATCTTAACTTTCTCAAAAACTAAGATTAATAGATGTAGGTAATGAAGAAGGATGAGATGAACTGAAGGGGGGCATCCAAAAATGCAAACGTGCGGGATGTTCCATTTAAAAAACGAAATTTGATTCATGTGTAGCGGAAACTGAACACTCTGTATACTTAAACATAATTTTATATTGTGCAGAACTTATTTCCGAATACTTTTTATTTTAAAACTTTTTCTCTAAATTGCGCAGGAATGGAATTGTCCTCCGCCCACGCTATAAATTGGCCCGATGTATACATTAAAGCAAAAGTTTTTGATGTACTTTTGTGTTTAAAATTTAAATTCCTATAAATAGACTTTTCATTGTCTAAACTTGATAAGCTGGGATGGAATATATTACCTACTAAATAAAAAAGGAAAAATCGATTTCGTTTGCAAAGGTCTGCGCGTGCATACATTGCCAAGGATCTAAAGTAACAAGTACGGTATGAAGAGATTATTTTGAAACATTAAATGCTGCAGGCGTTTACGAGGGTTGTCCTTTTAGCGTATAACCACGTAAAATGTCGCCTGTCAAAATTAATTTCAATATTTGTTGCACTTACATCCAAAGTTTCATCTAAATACGGCAAGTTATTTAGCCACAGCAAACTTTAAAACCGATAATTCACTCGAAAAATTGAATTGAACCAAGAAAATTTTCGCGCAATAATTTTTAACAACTTTCGGAGAGAATTGCTTTAAGAACAATGTCCCGTAGAATTGGTATCTGTTTTTGGTAGTGAAGCGCCATCAATTGGTGTACAACCGTTTGTTTACCAGAAATGATTGTCGTGCTCCGACAAACCAACCCACTATGACGAATGGTCCTCTACCACGATAATGCATGAGTTCACATAGAACTCAAAAGACAGTTGAGTCTTTAGAGCAGCAAAACATAGAGTTATTAGATTATTCTCCGTACAATTCTAACCTAAGTCCCTACGATTTGTTTTATGTTCCCTAGAGCCAGGAATGGGCTGCATGGTTCTAGTCGCCGGAAGATGCAATTGATGCCTTTAAAATAGCAATTTTGACTGTTCCAACGGGTGACTGGCATAACTGCTTTAACAGTTAGTTTGAAAGAATGAAAAAATTTATCCATCTTCGCGTAAAATACTTTGAAAAACACTTTAAGTCGATCTACTGTTTACTATTATGGCTATATGCAAAACTAGAGAGACAACCTTGATATTACTTTACAAAGAAATACACAGAAATATCTGCCTATGTAGTGAGATATTAAAGTAACAAACCATGCAAAATAAAGTTGGATTAATTTTAATATTTGGTCAATCTGGCAACAATCATCACATTGCTTGCCATGATTGCAGAAGAAGTTGTCCAATAATTTCAGTCGCATTTTTACCTGTGAAAAATGGAGGAACAAGGAAGAGATAACTCCAAGTTGCTCTACAGAACTTTTAGAAATTTGGGAAAAGATCAAAAACACAAAAATGAAATTCATAATGAACAAAAAAGGACAAATACTAACTTCGTAACAGAGATCTGGATGGCATGAACATTTTATGAGTTATTCAATAATTCTAAGAAGAGAAGCAAAACAACTAAATTGATTCGGGTACCTAATTAGAATGATACGAGTTCAGTGAAGGGAATGTGGGACGCAGGTTGATATAGAGAAAATAGAAGAGGGACACCAGAAGCTGGCACTAGGAAGACGAGTATTGACAAGGAGGAGTGCCACGCGTTACGCAGCTGCATAATTAGCCAAGAACAGGATTAAATTGAAAAAATTCGCCAGAACAGCACATCTCGACACCTAACGCCATAAGAACACCGGATAAAAGGGTATCGAAGCAGTTAATCTTCTAGCCGTAGAAGAGGCAGCACTCGTCAAGATTGTCAATACTGAAGGAGAGGCCGGGAAACCAAAGTTTCTAGGCAGTTAGATTAGCTACAAGTTTGGCCAAATGACGATGAAACCTAAGAGTTCGAACCCAAAGCCTCAACCTCGAGAGGTCCAGAAAGCCAAACAATAAGTCCAGGAAGATCCAGGAAAGTCGGTGGATAACAAGGACAAGCTGGGCAATGGGAGCAAAGGATCCAAGGGCAAAAGGAGAATAAGGGCAGTTCTGCTCCCTCTCAAAAGTCAGTCGAGTCCGTTGGAAAAAATGACTATTCGCAGTTATACAGGCCAGCATCCAGCTCTGTAGAGTAGCTTCCGAAGTGCTGGTGACGGAAATCGCTAACCTCGACGTCAAAATTGCGATAATCCAAGAGCCATATGTTTAGAGAGATCTAGTTCGAAGACTAACAACATCAACGTGTTGACATACTGTAAGGGCAGTAAGCAGCAATGCTCACCAAGTCTTCTCTCAGTTATCTACCATTGCCCCCATTCATTGCCAGAAACCCTCGGGCATTCGCACAAGCCACCTTCAATGAAGGTCAGGAACTTCATCCAATACTGCAACCCGAAGAACAAAAGCCTCATCGTGGGCTGCGACGCAAACGCGCATCATGTTGCATGGGGCAGCTCGGACATAAACAAAAGTGAGTACCTATACGAATTTGTGTCTTCTAGACATAACTAATAAAGGTAAAGAACCAACTTTTGTTACTAAGAATAGAAGGCAGGTGTTATTACTTCTTGTCCATTTGAAAAACTCGTCACTGGCTCGTTTTTCAAATTTCGGACGCGTGCGACTTGTTTCACTATTTTAAAACATTTTGTCATTCAAAAGTTAGCATGAGGGCGGGGGGGGGGGGGGATCGCAGAGAATTTCGAAAGAGGGAAAAGTAGATACAATAAGGACCGTTTGTAATATTCTGAAATCTTTTGTATAGAAACCAAAGATATAACGCCAGAAGCATTCTAAACTAGGATGTGACAGGCGTAGGAAAAAGAATTGAATAGTTGTGCAAACACATACGTACGTGTATTTGAAGTAGGAAACTTTTATAAAGTATGAAAAGGTGTACCTATTTACTTATATACTACAGTGAACGTGCTTTCTAAATTAAAAATAGTGTTGAATTCGCCATATTAGAAAAAAAAAAACAACAAAAATGTTCACCACTGTGTAAAATATAATTTGTATCTTAGGATACGTGAATCCCTGAAACGACAGACCCGAACGGCTAAACACGAACGGCAGTAAAGGAATATTATTTTAATGGGATTTTCGTTTATTTCACAGTCGAGATAATGCAATTTTGGATAATACGAGTTTATAGATGCATGTTATTAACAATTCCGCTTTGTTAATGTGAAAAGTTGCGCTGAAAATATGAGGTGAAAAGTTGTTACGTAGGAACTGTGCAATATATGACAATTTAATTCCCACAATGCACCTTTAAAGAATATATGTATAGGTCGAATTGTACGCTAGTGGTTACATTCTTACAATTCCCTTTATACAATTAGGCACAAACGTTTCAAAACACCTCTCTTGCATTTTTGATACATAACTTAAAATTACGAGAAGCTAACTTTTGTAAATCGATTATGTGCGACTTTCCAGCGCATTATCATTTATTGTGTGTGTATTATAGTTATTAATGGTTACTAGTGTTAATTTTGTAGTATTAGTCGCATTGCGCATGAGCTAAAGTTGCAATAGCAGCGGCTATCAGAATCTATTATACTCAAATGGATAATAAAAGAGTATTTAATTGAATTCCAACTTATATTCAAAATATTGTTTTAAGCGGCTACAATCCTATTTGAAATAATTTCATGAAATAATTATGTGAAGTGGTTTAATATTGTTATGAGTGTTCAATATATTCCACATAAAGGTAGAGTAATTTTATTACAACTACGTGCATTCTCAAAATAAGTAAAATAGGTAGAAGACTACCATTTACTAATTTAAAATATATATTTGTAAGCTTTAATCTAATTCCAAAATTGATTCTTATTCTAAAACCACAGTTGCGCCCCTGTGTGTAAGTACTTTGGGAAAGATAGTGCCTGATCAGTTCAACCAAGTCATTTAGAATGAATTGCTGAATAGATTTTTGACTCGAATTGAAAAATGCTGCAATATGGAAGCTGCACATGCAGGTTCGAAACTACCCAAAGTTGTTTTTGTTTTAAATAGAACTTGTTATTTCATGTTTCGAATCCAGAAGTTTTACTGTCGAAAATACTTTTTAATTTGATGGACTGTAGAAAGACTACTCCAACGCTAATTTTATTCAGGCGCTGTCGAAGGATCAGCAAAGTATTCTCTTAACACTTGGTGGACTTCACTTATTTTAACACAAATGCTTATATTTACACTTACATATACACAAGACTTATAATTAGAGCCCGGTAACAGGGAGTCGTGCCATAGCCGTACCTGCCTAGTATATAAAAACAATAGTAGGAAAATAGAAAACAAAAAAACAGAACTAATACATAATTATAATATGTGAAAAGTAGTGAAACACGACTACGGAACAGTAAAACTAGAAGCACCATTATCAGTATTAACATCATATGGAGAGTGGCAAAAAGTTGACACCATGAGATGTGTTTTCACAGTTGTCTCGGTGAGCGATGTTCGCTGTGGTGAGGAAATGAGTCTATATTTTGAAAAAGAGCGTTCAACATCTACCGATGTTATACATGCATGATTAAAATACTCTTTGTACTTAGTCAGTGGATTATTCGATACACCATCACAAATTTGTTTTAGTGTGCTAAAATCGGGATCGTTCTGTAGTACACTCTCGAACTTTTCAAAAACGCGATTATATTTTGCGTCATGTATAGTCAGTAGCTGTGTATGTACTCCGTCCATAATTTGCAGAAACTCCAATAATGATAACGATTTTGTAACTGGTCTATTGCGTCAGCTAATCCTTTATAGTAGCTACAAATATTTTTTAAATCTGTTTCAACGGAAATATCTTGAAATTTCGACTGGCTCTCCTTAATAGCTGCAGCTTCGGCAGGATTGAATTGTGCAACAACAGCTTTTACTATTTTGAAATGTTCAGTATAATAAAAAGCTGCCTGCAACCATGTTCCCCAACGTGTAAGAATTAGTTCCGGTGGTTGACGGATACCAGGACAGCAGTCTGTGTGAAATGATCGTAGGCGTTTGGGAGATTTCGAAAAAAAATTCTTTGTTTGTGCTTGCCATTAATGCATCTACCTCGGGAGAGCGTTGTCGAATGGTTTCTGCCACAAGATGTAAAGCATGCACTTTACACGTAACATATAAACACTTGCAACCACGTTCAAGAAGAGAACGGCCTACCGAACGCATTATCGCTGCGCCATCGCTCATAAACATCAACACTTTATCGTTTGAAATTTGAAATTTTTCCAACATACTAAGTACAACCTTCGTAATTGCTGTAGCAGTACACTCTTGTAGTCTTCGGCTAGCTAGTAACAGTGGTAATATAGGTTTACTAGGGTCTAGTATGCGTACCGTAATATAATATTCTGTTGCCTCGTTAACACATAACCAAAGAAACTGTTTTTTTCAATATGCGTTTCATTTTCTTTTCCACGTCACCGTGTACAAATGCAACATGCTTACGTGCCGTTTTCTCTGTTGGCAACCGCAACCCTGGATTATACTTCTCCCAAAAGTCCTTAAACGGTTGTTTATTACATAAAAAAAATGCACGTGTCGGTGGCATGCCCAATTTTCGTTTTCTATGCTGTGCGGAATTTACGTGCCTTGTACAGTTCCACTTCTTATTTGACATCAAATGTATTTTGCACACTTTACAAACTTACTCCCATTGTAAAACAAATCGGGAAAGTCAGAAATAAACTTATTTACTATGTCTTGAAAGGGTCATTTTTTAACCTTCGACATGTTCACTAAAAACTACAATTAATAACTACGTCTGCATCAATAAAATCAAAACGCACCACACTAAATAATAACTACAATTAATAACTACGTCTATATCAAGAAAATCAACACGCCCTATCCGCTATCCAATGCTAAACTGAACTGAGTGATGAAGATTTGTCGTGTTAATAGTACTTTGAAAGTTTGCTAACAAGGCTGTTTTAACATTATTTTGAAACGCTCCAGCTAACCACTGTTCACTACTTAAAATTAGCCCCAACATGTCTTATATTTAACAATATGACACTGTGTGGAATTCTACCAGTTCGAACATTTATTGCTATTTCGAGCATTCGGATAAAACAAGATCACTGGAAGTGAGTTAGGGATTCTTTAATAACTGTAAAATTATCTTATCAAACTGAATTGCCTTACTACAGGCGGTTACGTGAGTATAGCAAGGTTTTAAAATGAAGAGGATAGAGATTAATAACATTTTACAAATGAAAGAGCAATTACAATTTTAACGGAAGATGCGACTGGCAAAATATTCTAAGAAACTTAGGAAGTAAACGCATGCGGACAATTACGAAACGTGACAGAATCCTAGTAAAGTATGTGAATACTGTATAGACCATAATTTAATGGCGACTAATCGAAATATTTTAATCGCAAAATTGAAAAATATATTATGAAGGTTTGTGTTACCTTATATACTATAGAAGAAACAAAGGGGTTCAGAATTATTAGGGTATTTGCAGAAACAGTAATTTTTTATTAACAGTTATGTATTCCTCACACCGAGCCGCATTAGATCAATTTAGTTATTTTTCCGAAAGTGCACATTAGACGAATATGATTTTTTGCTATCTAAATTGGGCATAAAGGAACTTAATCAACAACATCATTATGCTAATGACTTGCCCATAATATTCCGTCAAGTTAGTATAACAATAATAATAATAATAATAATAATAATGTTTATTGTCCAACAGGTAAACCCAATTACAGGACAAATATACACATTGTGAACAGAATACATATTGATTTTAAAACATGACATAACTATACAAAAAACCATTATGTTTCGTGTATCATGGCGCCAACTCTCCGGTGAAAATATCACTAAATATCTTCTCAGCGTTCCTGATCATGTGATAGATTGGCGACCGCAAACGAAGATTGGTCCTCGGTGTCGGCATAGTAAAGGTTGGAGCATAACGAGATGCTATTCGAGGTACGTTGAATCCTATGTGGGAGACCAGCTGCATACAGTCGATCCTATCATTTAATAATTTGTGTAAAAATCGGGCGCTATGGTAATCACGACGGGATGACAATGAACGAAATTGATGCGATTCGAGAAGGGTGTTGTAAGAAGTATGCCAAGGCGGATATTCGCCATTAACTTTGAACGACAAGAATTTGAGGAATCGACGCTGAACACGTTCAATTGGAGCTTGATGGGACATATAGAAAGGATACCAAACAATAGAGGCATATTCCAATTTCGAGAGTACAAATGCAAAATAAAGGGATTTTAGCACTAGTGCGTCATTGAAGTATTTGGACGTTCTCATAAGAAAACCCATCATTTTAGAGGCAGATGAACAAATTTGTTCAATATGTATGTTAAACGATAAAGTTGGATCAAAAGTGACACCTAGATCTTTAAGATTGGTAATCTTGTCGATGGAAATATCGTTGATTTGATAAGTGGAGATATATGGATTTGTTTTTCTCGTGACGCACATAAAATTACATTTACTAGAATTTAATGTCAGTGTTTTGGATTTTGACCACTCGGTCAGTATATTAATGCTCGTCTGAAGACTCTCGATATCTTGTTGGCAGTTAATATTACAAAACAGTTTAACATCGTCGGCATAAGCGAGGACATGGCAAGATAAGGATGTTAAGAGGTCGTTTATGTATAGAATGAACATCAATGGACCAAGATTGGATCCTTGTGAGATACCGCTGCTAGATACAAATTCAAACGAATTAAATCCATTATAAAATACATAGTTAGTTCTTTTTACCAAGTAAGATTTAATTAACAAGGAGAAGTTGGGAGCTAAACCAAACGAGTCCAGTTTATATAGAAGTAATTCATGACTGAGAGTATCAAATGCATGTGAGAAGTCGGTAAAGATAACGTCAACTTGTCCGCAGTCATCTAAAGTTTCGCTTATAAATTGTGTGAAACAGGCCAGGTTTGTTACTGTGGAGCGTCCCTTCACAAAGCCGTGCTGGCAAGTTGCGATATGTGAGCGAGTATTCCTGTATATCGTAGTATATATAATATGTTCAAAAATCTTCGCAAAGTTATTAAGTATAGCGAAATTATAGGCCCAATTTCGAATTTGAGTAGAATCTCCCTTCTTGAAGACAGGTACAATTCGTGCACGTTTCCATCTATCCGGAAAAGTGGAAGTCCAGAAATATGTTAGTCATTTCTTAAAGGCATAGCCTGTATATTATTTTTTGTTTTAAATATTTGGCGAAAACCTAGACAAAAAATTGCTAACGTGTTAGTAGTCTAAAATTAACCATTTGAACTGCTGTCAATATTTGTTTTATCGGTTTGCCATGACAAAATCAAGTTAATTCATATAAAAGATCAGTAAAAACTGAGAACTCTTACAGATTTATCCTTGGATTTCATTTATAAGGAATTGTTATATTTCACATCCTAACAATAGTCTACCATAACAATTTCGCTGTAATGCAATTACAGCTCCTCTTGACATCCTCCTCTTGAGCTGACCCCATTCTGTGTAGGCGTTTTTTTAATCAAGCTTGGCCGGCAAGGTTTGCAGTTAAAGCCCTGACAGACTTCCAGTCAAGTTCTATAAGCTCCCTGGCTCTGTCTCTGCTAGGTAATATAACTGCCCTCGCATGTGATAGACCTGTGGAGTTACCCCAGATTCAAATTACTTCTTGTTCGGCCCAGTGGGTAATATGCGTTTTGGCAATGTTAAAAGATACATCAACTAGGGATTCTGGATCCAACGTAGTCTGCTCAGCTCCCTTCCTGGCAAAGGCATTGGCCGCCTCCTAGTGTCCAGATGAGAGTCACCTTGTTATTCCTACCCAAAATATTAATATTTCAGCCAAACTACCATTTCAATGAATAATAGTGTATTTTATAAATCTTAGAATGAATCTAAAGTGTTTGCCGTTAATCTCAATGGTTACTCATGAGTTAACTATAGTCGTTTTGAAACAACAACAACACGTTTTTTTGTTGACAGTATCCTAGTTGATAGTATAAAGTCTTACATTTGAAAGCATGTCAGGTGTGATACCGTTTGCGGCAGTAACAATTTCATTGAAATCAAACCGTACATCAACGTAGTTCGAAGATAACTGAACTGAATCTCACATATGTAGATATAGGTAACAACATTTGCAAAAATACCGAATCGTTGGATCTTCCTTTACGGTATAAATATAAATCACCATCTAATACTACACCCTTACTTTCAAATTCCATCCTAAAGCTTAAAGATAGCATTTTGTTAAGGGAGTTCTTCAGTAGGGATATAAATAGACACTTAATACACCCTGGAAACACACAATGAAGAGATGTTAATGAAATCCAACAAAAAATAAAAACAAAGGTAATGAAACCTCTAGCAATTCCGATGCGAAAAAGGCTACAGAGAGCAGTGACAAAGTAGCAGTCTACGAGAATTAGGATTTAAGTAAATTGTACTGATTAAAGGGAGAGAAAAAAAAGTGACCCAATGAAAGAACTGTGGAAGAAAAACTAAATTAAATATACTACAATATGCTTTGAAGACACGCAAAACAATTACCAGCGGAAGAATTAAATTCAATATAATTTATTCAATTTAAGAGAGACAAGTTAATTTACAAAAGAGAATATATAAATGTTTTTTTTTGTCAGGAACAATATACATAATATGCAACATGCAACGAAAATACACGAGGGAATCGAACCTTGTCGTTGACCTTCCAATGGTGGTGTTTCCTTAAATATATTTTAACCACGTTTGTTAGTATTGATCTAGCACTTTTATTAAGACTTAAATTTCTGAACTAAAATTAAAAAATGTTTAAGTTTTAAATAACACTAAAGTATCGGTACACTCCGTACCACACAAGTTATTATTTGATTAATTCGGAACAGCTGTTTCGAGAATGCATGAATTCTCATTCTTAACCATAATACTTAATGGTGTGAGGGAAAAACTGTAATTCTAACATGCCTGTTCTATCACTACTCTTGAGAAGCTATTTATAAATACTTACTTTTTCCGCCTATACACTCTAAAACTAAAACATGCGAAATATACAGAAAATAAACAAAAAGGTTTCTTGTTTGAGTAGCACGAAAGGTAAAACATGTGTCCGCTTTACCTTAATAAGTCAATAAGGGTTGAGCAGGCCAATAGTCCGTTACTGTATTCTTTCTCGCGGCAAGGTTACGTTCTTAATTAATTTTTTTCTAATTTAATATGCCCCGTTTTGTTTATATCTTGTACTACATTTGATCAATCAATTTTTCCGTATCTACAGTTCGCGATGTGCTCTTTGAATCTGATGCCTATCGCTCCTTTCATTTGTCCAATGTAGGCTTTATCATAGTCACTACATACAATTTTATAAATTCTCGAGCTTTCCTTCATTGCAAAGAAGGTTTTTGAGTGTATTTCCTTGTGTGTTCATAACTTGTCCCCTAAGAACTTTACTAATACCTTTGGCGTTCGTGTCAGAAACTACTTAGACGAAAGTTTTCCGGGAAGGGAGATAGGTAGATGCTGACGCATTGAGGCAAATCTAGATCACTAGATCTGACTCCTGTAGACTTTTATCTTTGGAGTCACTTAAAAAGTGTTGTAAATTACACCAAACTGGAAGCTTTTAGAAGATCTTGAAAAGTGAATTTTAAATGCAGTGCATGATATTTGTCAACACTTGCAAAACGTTCCTTCCGAATTTATAAAGAGGCTTGGGCACTGCCAAGTGGCCGACGGAAAATAATTCGAACATTTACTTAAATAGTTTTTTTTTGATAACTATTAAAAGATTATTGTATTTGCATTCTTTTGATCAATAGTTCCATAAAAGTTTATACTTAGACATAGGATGCTATAGTAAAAAATATTCTAAATTAGGGGATTTAAAATAAGCGATAATATATAGGCTCTTTCATTAAAAAATTACAAATGCCTTAATGACATCATCGATATATTGATGGGGTAACAAAATGGTGCAATTTTAGTCCTACAGGCTGTTGGATTCGTTATCACTTTTCGTTCTCTTGTAATTAAGCCGTTCCGGAATTTTTACCCAGCCCTGTTTACATTGTTATACCTTTTATTAAAAATGTGGGTGTCCCTAGGTTTTTTCGGTGTCCCCGCTTTTTTCTAACATTTTGACGGTTACGGTCGGCTCATTTCCTGCCATCTTGCCAACGTTGACGATGTTTACTACCGCTTCCTGTTATTCTAAGTCGCCGGCGTCAATAAACGCTTTAACGCGCTCCGCCATGGAAACCAACTGTTTTGCGGAAAAGGGAAAAAGAATTAGTGTAAACTCAGTTATATTGTTATGTGTTGAGCGCACAAATTTTTAGGCCGTTTGGAATATATCAGCTTTCGCAGCAATACTGCGCACGTGTATGCGTATTATTGTAGCTCGCTTCGAAATTATAGTAAGTTGTATTCCGCGGGCTGGGTAAATCGAATATATCTGCGTTGGTAAAGTTGATGGTACATAAAACAAAACGATACACAAAGAGTGCGAATTCTACAAGTACCATGAGCGTGTGATCAAAAGAAGGAAAATTACTATGGTCGAAAGTTTTAGAGATATGGATTAGATAGATATAATCATAATTATTAAATTTGATAGTTGGCAACGTTAACAGGGAAATGTAATCCAAGGTAGAACATTGCATGGGCTAGGAAAAGCCCGACCCACCCGGCCCGCCCGGGTCCGTGGGCGGGCCTCGTCTCTTTTCATGGCGGGCCGGGCCTCAATTTGTACGGGCTTGACGGGCCGAGAATGTTTTATTAAATACATCGAATAGATATAACGTATGCAGTAAATGCTGTTCAGTTTTTACGTTATCGTTTGTGTTAACAATTTTAATGTATGCAATATTATGTTACGTTTTCTTTTGGTTAAAGAAAATGTAAAAATGTTTAGAAATAGACAGTGCAGTTATCATTACTTAAACAGGCTAAAATAATTTAGACGGGTCAAACGGGCCTAAATTTTCTAACGGGTGGGCCTTGTGCCGAGGTAATGAACTCAACGGGCGGGCCCACTCCATATTGTAACGGGCGGGCCGGCCCGTGAAATACAGGCCCGTGCAGTGCTCTAATCCAAGGACAAAATAAAGGAACCTCTTTTCATTAAGGGTAAAATCGGGAGATAGTAAAGCGAGATAGATAACCAGTAAGCAACAGTTCGATAAGCTACCTGTTAAAGCTTCTTAACATTTTAGTTTATGTTTTATGCTAACAAATGCGTTACTGCATTTATTCTATCTTGTAAATCCATCATTCTACTGTTTTATTGTGCAAATTTAATATTTCATTTGTGTTAGTGAATTCACCATTTCTTTTGTTTTATATCTTATAAACTTATACATATTACATTTAAAATATTGTCGCAAATAAGTGCTTTGCTTTTACTTTTAAAAAACGCTGCTTTGCGTTCATCGTCTAGGTTTTTTGTATTGTAATCATTCTTCGATCGGTGACCGCGGTCATCGAGCTGACTGAGCGTCTGGACAATCGCTTTGTAAGATTACGATCTTTCGGTCAATTCGACGACATCGGACTTTGATGCTCCCGATCAAGTACAGGAAGGACAGTTAGAAGAAGGGATTACCTAGTCTATAAATACAGGGTGGGGCAGTCAAACCCCCTTTTTTCATATAGCTCGAAAAAAAGTTAAACAGAAAGAAAATTCAATTTATTGTAAGAAATCTTAAGTACATGAGTGGAAATTTATTTATAAGCAATGAAAAGTTCAATTTTTGAAAATCGTGCCTGGTAAATGACGACCGTTGTTTTCCAAGCATGTTCTAGGTCTTGTACAGAAATTTTCACTAACTCATTGCAGTATCTGTGGACCGATGGCACGAACTTCTTCTTCAATCCACACTTTCAACTGTTCTAGGGATGGTGGGGGAGTAGCGAAAACCTTCGATTTTAAATAGCCCCACAGAAAGTAGTCACGGGAACTGAGATCCGGCGACCGCGGAGGCCAAGGAACATCTCCATTTCTGCTAATAAGCCGATTCGGGAAACGGGCTCTCAAAAAATTCATAGAGATTGCTGCCGTATGGCTAGTCGCACCATCTTGTTGGAAGAAAGTGTTGCGATTAGCCCGAAATCGTCGAAGTTGTGGAATGAAAAAAGTTTCCAACATGTTAAGATACCGCGGTGATGTTACCGTTACAGCGTTGCCAAGATCGTCTTCAAAAAAATATGGGCCGATAATTCCCATTGAAGAGACTGCACACCACACGGTTACTTTGGCGGAGTGGAGTGGCCGTTCATGAAGTTCTTTAGGGTTTTCTGGAGCCCAATAGCGAAAATTCTGCTTGTTGACGTACCCGCTAAGATAAAAATGAGCTTCATCGCTCATCCACACCTTATGAATGAGTTGTGGGTCATCTTCTGACATGTTTAACATTTCCTCGCAAAAATGAACTCGAGTCGCATGATCACGACGATTTAAAGCTTGGACTATTTGAATTTTGTATGGATGTAGGTGTAGGTCATCATGCAAAATTCTTCTTACTGTTCGGTTTGAAAGTCCTAGAGTAATGCTGTGGCGTCGAGCAGATGTTCGAAGGCTTCTTGCGATCGCAACTCGCACACTTTCCACATTCTCAGGAGTGCAAATAGTCCTTGTTGAACCTCCTCTTTTCTTCGTTGTCTGACCTGTTGTTTCCAAGTTTTCAATTCAATTCTTAATGGTTTTTCTGTTCGGTACAGGAGCTCGAGGTAAGAGATTAAAATGTCGGCGGAACGCTTGTTGCGCGCCTACGTAACTTTCACCATTCAGGTAAAACGCTTTAACGGCGAAACCGCGTTGTTCTCCAGTTCAACGCTGCATGACTACTAAACTTCCCACTGCCTAAAACGCAAAGGTCAAACCCCCACCTCCCCCCACTTTCCCTACTTCTTTTTCGAACTATCTGAAAAAAGGGGTTTGCCCCACCCTGTATAAGTAATTTGGAATTATGAAGGACTCTTGGAGAGTCTGTTTGCTCGTTATAGGATTGTTGTACTTTCTGTTTTGTAAATAAAGAGCGTGAAGTGGAGTTGCTTATTTTTTTTAAGTTTACGTACCTCTTCAGTATCCCCTTCTAACAGATAAGTGAATTTCTGTATGTAGAATTTCAGCAAGTATCTATCCCGAGCTACTCCTATCACGGCGGGCCGCGACAGTATCTTTACAGAATCTTGTTTGCGTATGAGACGATTGCTACAGGCTTACCATGATGTATTAAAATACACATGAAAAGATTGCCTAGTAACAATAACCATATTATTATTACTATTATTATAACCAAAAAATGAATGCTAATATAGCTCATGGTATTGGTGGAATCATTCCCGGCAAAAAACAAAGCGAGGAAAAGGGACAGCGTAAACCCGCGAACATGTTTCTGCCTACCCGGTGTCTTCAGCGCGGTTCCGTACGTGTCCTTCTCCACCATGAGCTACATTAGCATTAATTTTTTGGTTATTGTTACTAAGCAATCTTTTCATGTGTATTTTAATACATCATGGTAAGCCTGTAGGAATCGTTTAAGGGGGTGGACACGCGGCGTCTTAGGCGCCATGCCATCTTGCGTTAAGCAGCCCAGGAGCTGCTCGATAGGTGGTAGGAGTCTGCATCCCGAGTTGTTGTCGCTAGTCTCCAGATGACTATGTTTCCCGACATTAGGTGGCGTGAGGATATATATCGTGATTCTGCTCGTGGAGAGTGGCAACATATACTCGAGAGGTGAAAACAATAGCGAGGGGGAAGGACACGTACGGAACCGCGCTGATGACGCCGGGTAGGCAGAAACATGTTCGCGGGTTTACGCTGTCCTTTTCCCTCGCTTTGTTTTTTGCTGGGAATGATTCCACCAATACCATAAGCTATATTAGCATTAATTTTTTGGTTATTGTTATTAGGCAATCTTTTCATATGTATGTTGGAATTAATTTGTCATAATGATGCATCTTCTTACCGGATGGCAGGAAGTGTCTACAAATGTATTAATAGAAATACTCTTTCTTTAATGTATTAGGTACTTCTTATCATTTTGAGATCTCTTGTCAATGCTGCTCTTAAAGTACAATAAAGTTTTTCTTTATTCGATGCATTGTTTCACTTATGTACCACGTACAGTTTGTGTGTTATAGGATGGCGAACGCTTCAGATGCGCGGTGGAAATACAAGACTTTATTTTATAGTCGTATTTTCCCGAGCGATGTCCGACAGTACCTTCGGACAACGCCGGAACTCGCCATCCTACAACGCGAGACCTGTACCTACATATAAAATATTGCTTTGCAGGTTTTTAATTTCCTGTTGAATGCTAGATCAGATACGACAAATTTTATAGGTTGCTGCAAACAATCGAAGAATTTTTTGATTCAATACAACTGAACTACGAACCAAAAAGGCTCGTACAATCGACAAACTAGCAACTACCATAATTTAGGTAGGCCGTTAAAATGTTTTTAATATTTCAGCTCGAATGAGTTAATTAAAATATGCGTTATTACACAATAGTAAACGATTTCTTTTTTTTTTTTAGTCGATAGCTTCATCTTCTATGATTTGCAGTTTTCTTTGGGTTTTCTTACCTTTTTATTTTATTTCAAATGAAACTACACACATATCTACTTTAAATAAGTAGGTTTATTTTTCTTTTATTGCTTCGAAACATCCTTTTGCTTCAAATCTAATATGCGTTAGTTGTAAGTATCAACAAATTTCTACTAAATCATACTGTTTAAAAATATGAAATGCAACAATCATTAAAAAAACTTTTTCACGAAAATTAAATTTGAAAACGAGACCACAATATGTTTCGAAACGAAATATATAAAAAAGTAAATCTAAGTACAGTAGTCTCCTGATATAGCGAACCGCAAGGGACCGAGAAATTCAGTTCGTTATGTGCGGAGTTTGTAATAAACAAAACGAATGAAATACATTTGAGGAATTAAAAAATTAGTGATAACTACATCATTCAAAATTTATTACATAAGAGTATATATTTTGAGAAACACTGCATACATATATTTTAATATTACATGTATTAGTTACTGATGTCTGTAATTTCTGACTGTTTCAATTTAGCGCCAGCGTAAATTTGTTCAATATTATCCTCAATGTTGGCGAATATATCCAAAGCATCTTTAGAGATATTATAAGACTGTACAAAGTAGCGAAGACTGTACAAAGAATTCGGCGATTGCAATTTGATCATCTACATGAACGAATTCGTTAAAATTGGTATTCTGCATAACACTTTCTACGACTTCATTATCGACGACAGATGAATCAATAAATGTTAAAGATGATTTTTGCTTCTTTAACCATTGTGAATGTAATAATTCGTCGTCAGAGTCAAACTCATCAAAAGAAGTACAGAAACCAGCATGTTTGAAACAATTACTGATAGTTTTATTTGTAACTTTTTGCCATGCTTTATGACTAAAATTTATTGTATTCACTAAATTTATAGACTAGATTTACGTTCGTCAATTGAATTAATTAAATTTATAAGCAAAAAACATCGATACTAGCTTTTAAATCCGTGTATTATTCCCTGGTACATAGGCTGTAGCTTGGAGCTAATGTTTAGTGGCATAAACACTAATTTAATATTACGCAAACTTTTCACTGGAGAATGTGCAGGGCAGTTGTCAACTAATAGAATAATTTTTCTATTCTTTAGTAATAACTCTTCATCCCACAGTCTCAGTTCTTCTATAAACAAATCGCCAGTCATCCACGTTTTTTTATTTGATTTATAATTCACAGGAATAAGTTTGATGTGTTTGAAACATGGTGGATTTTGTGACTTGCCTATCACTAGCAATGTTCTTTTATCACTTCCCGTTAAATTGGCGTACAGAAATAAGGTGAATCCATCTTTTGGAAGCTTATGTATTTCCTCTTCTTAAAAAAACGTTTGTCTTAATGTGCAGACACATCAAAAGTATAAAATACAAACATTAGATTCAATCCACATATGAATGTACTCGATGTTCTTGTCAGCGTCGCCCGGGCTTTCCGAATACTGTATACTGATGTAGTATCTAAACAAGTTCGCTTTAAACAGAAACTATTTCTGTTAAGACTCTAAAATTGGTTCGTATTATACAGAAGTTCGTCATAAGCGGGCTCGCAATAAAAGATATTTTTTAATATTATTTTTATGGCAAATATAACGGGATCCTCGGCTTTGGTACGCAACAACCGGTAGTTCGCTTTAAGCGTGTTCGTTTTAGCCGATCACTACTGTATTTATAATAATTACCAGTCTCATTTTCAATAATAAATAAAGTCAACGAAAATCCAAACAAAATAATATACACAAAAGATACAATTAACAGTATATTTTTGTAAAAATAACAATAATAATCAATTAATTCGCTGTAAATACATTATCTTTTCAAGGGAATAGGTAAGTTATGTTATCCATTTTGTGCTATTAATCTAACAAATTTCTTTAGTTAATACGACATCAAATTAAAGTCACAACAGCATATTGTTAGAATAACGAAACCTAAATAACGGAACATAACACCTTCCTTATTTCAACAAAAGCGCATTTTTACTACAATAACATTATTTAGTTTCGATCGGAAAGGAGTGATTTGTCAATTCAACATTTGCAAAGTAGTTATATTAAGAAACAAATGGCAAAAGAATATCTTTGTTAATTCAAGAGGCATTTTTGTTTAACTGTATTTAATCCAAATCTTGTCGTTAAATGCCAAATGTTTTATTAAATTAACGTATGTCGTTCTTTAGGTGTATAAATTTTTAAACGCCTGGTGTTTTGTATAATTATTTTACATAGATATTTAAATTAATTTCAATATTGCAAATAACATTTGTTACAAGTAGGTACTTATGAAATATTTAAATTCTAGATCGCTTTATTCCTCACGTTTTCCTTATGTATAACGCAAATATCTATAAATCTAACCCGAATTACGATTTGCGTTTTGTACTTCTGTCTTCTCCTAGTAATATATCTTCCATTTCTTACCGAATTTCTTCCTTCTTTTTTTTTTCGGTGGTTAAATATTCAAACTTCGTCAGCACCCAGCAATTCCGTTTCGGATGAATTCCTTTTAGGTCCCCGCTTTCCGTTATCGCCATCAAACAATTCTTCATCACGACAATGCATCTTCTCGATTCCATCCACTCCATCATCATCACCCATTTTTTCGACATCTCGAGTTTCTTCGATGTCCCCGCCTCTTTCTAATTTTTCGCCGGTTACGGTCGCCCCATTTCCTGCCATCTCGCCAACGTCGACGCTGTTAGCTACCGCTTCCTGTTGTTCTAGGTCGCCGGCGGCAATCAACGCTTTAACGCGCTCTGCCATGAAAACCAACTGTTTTGCGGAAAAGGGAAAAAGGATTAGTATAAACTCTAAGTTAAACTAAGTTATATTGTTATGTGTTGAGAGCGGAGAAATTTTTAGGCCGTTTGGAATATATCAGCTCTCTCAGCAATTCTGCACACGTTCATGCGTATTATTGTGGTCCGCTTCGAAATTATAGTAAATTATATTCTGCGGGCTGGGTAAATATAATATATCTGCATTGGTAAAGTTGATAATACATAAAAGAAAAAGATACGCAAAGAGTGCGAATTCTTCAAGAACCATGGGCGTATGATCAAAAGAAGGAAAGTTTTAGAGATATGGATTAGATAGAGATAACACGTGGATATCGTTACTATTAAATTTGATAGTAGGCAACGTTAACAGGGAAATGTAATCTAAGGGCAAAATAAAATAAATTCTTTTTAATAAAAGATATACCGGGTGAGCCAAGAAGATTGTCGCCTGTTTGAATTTCCCGCGTAACGTTTTGATAATCAAATTTGGCATTATATATTATATTATTCTACTCAAATTCGAAATTATAGGCCCATCGCTATACTTAATAACTTTGCGAAGGTTTTTGAACATATTATATATACTACGATATACAGAAATACTTGCTCACATATCGCAACTTGCCAACACGGCTTTGTGAAGGGACGCTCAACAGTAACAAACCTGGCCTGTTTCACACAATAAGCGAAACTTTAGATGACTGCGGACAAGTTGACGTTATCTTTACCGACTTCTCACATGCATTTGATACTCTCAGTCATGAATTACTTCTATATAAACTGGACTCGTTTGGTTTAGCTCCCAACTTTTCCTTGTTAATTAAATCTTACTTGGTAAAAAGAACTAACTATGTATTTTATAATGGATTTAATTCGTTTGAATTTGTGTCTAGCAGCGGTATCTCACAAGGATCCAATCTTGGTCCATTGATGTTAATTCTATACATAAACGACCTCTTAACATCCTTATCTTGCCATGTCCTCGCTTATGCCGACGATGTTAAACTGTTTTGTAATATTAACTGCCAACAAGATATCGAGAGTCTTCAGACGAGCATTAATATACTGACCGAGTGGTCAAAATCCAATACACTGATATTAAATTCTAGTAAATGTAATTTTATGTGCAAGGGAAAAACAAATCCATATATCTCCACTTATCAAATCAACGATATTTCCATCGACAAGATTACCAATCTTAAAGATCTAGGTGTCACTTTTGATCCAACTTTATCGTTTAACATACATATTGAACAAGTTTGTTCATCTGCCTCTAAAATGATGGGTTTTCTTATGAGAACGTCCAAATACTTCAATGACGCACTAGTGCTAAAATCCCTTTATTTTGCATTTGTACTCTCGAAATTGGAGTATGCCTCTATTGTTTGGTATCCTTTCTATATGTCCCATCAAGCTCCAATTGGACGTGTTCAGCGTCGATTCCTCAAATTCTTGTCGTTCAAAGTTAATGGCGAATATCCGCCTTGGCATACTTCTTACAACACCCTTCTCGAATCGCATCAATTTCGTTCATTGTCATCCCGTCGTGATTACCATAGCGCCCGATTTTTACACAAATTATTAAATGATAGGATCGACTGTATGCAGCTGGTCTCCCACATAGGATTCAACGTACCACGAATAGCATCTCGTTATGCCCCAACCTTTACTATGCCAACACCGAGGACCAATCTTCGTTTGCGGTCGCCAATCTATCACATGATCAGGAACGCTGAGAAGATATTTAGTGATATTTTCACCGGAGAGTTGGCGCCATGATACACGAAACATAATAGTTTTTTGTATAGTTATGTCATGTTTTTAAATCAATATGTATTGTGTTCACAATGTGTATATTTGTCCTGTAATTGGGTTTACCTGTTGGACAATAAACATTATTATTATTATTATTATTATTACATCAAATTATAAAATTACACATTCATTGGCGTACAAAGAAAATTATATTGCAGGAAGAATGAAATTACAAAAATATGTGGAATTTCAGAAAAAGGAGTTTAAAGTTTTATTAATTTATTATAATATTAATGAGGTTGCAATTAAATTTATGCGAAAAATGTCTACCTCCATACTTGTACTCTTCCTTTATATTTTCAAACACTCTCCGCAAAGTATTCACTGTGATGCTTCTCACTTCTCGTTCAATTGCTTGATGTAGCTCATCCAAATTATGTAGACGATTTTGAAAAATTTTATTTTTTAAATAGGGAAACAAATAAAAATCCAGTGGTGTGAGGTCTGGAAAACGAGCTGGCCAGATGCCTCTACTAATTATTCTGTCATCGTAAGATTCTTGTAAATAGTCTACCGTTGCATGAGCAGTATGATCTCTTGTTCTATCTCGTTGAAAATGTCCTACCGCTAACTCATCATCATGTAGCTCATTTAAGAATGGATCCAAAATTTGGGTTCGATACCTCTCACCATTAATGGTATCGTGAAAAAATATTGGACGTATAATGCGCCGTCTCGACATACCTACCCAAATACCAATTTTAACGGGATGTAAAGTTGTTTCAACAAAATTATGAGGATTATTTGAAGCCCAAGTTCTGTAGTTTTGATCAATAACATAACCCGATAAATGAAACCATGCTTCCTTCATCTGACATAAATGTTAAATCGAGGACATCATTATTGTTTAAATTGTCATTGAACCAGTGGCAATACTGCATTCTTTCTTCATGGCCTACTAGCAGTAACTCTTGTACTACAGACACTTTATAAGGACGCATATGCAGTTTCGTTTTCAGTATTCTACGCCAGGTACCGTATGATTTGCCTGTTTAATAAGTACCAAATATAACAAATTATTAAATATTATTATTATTATTATTATTATTATTATTAAATAATATATAAATAAATACTTGTAACAATCCTAATTGTGCACTCAATTTCTAATCGAATTCTCAGGGCTTTATTTGATTCTGTTTCGAATATCTTCAATAGCTTCTTCAGTCATTTCTGTGAAACGTCCAGATGACTTCTCTTTACAAATGCATTGCTTATTCTCAAATCGTTCAACTAATCTTTCCTTGTACCGAGTAAATGTTTTGTGTGGAATAATAACATTTGGAAACTCTTCGTTAAATTGTCCAATGCAAAACTGCAAAGAGTAACTCCACGTTCCATCTTCATTCCGAGTGCCGCTGCGAAAATGAGCCTTCAAAATAAAAGCTTCCTGCTTTTTTGTAAAAACCATTATTTGCTGTAAACACTTATGTTAATGCATAACTTTAAACATGGTCGTAATAACTTACGCAAAGATCACAACGACGATGTAATCGCTCAGAGAAGAACTGATAAAAGTATTAGAAATACAGAAAAAAAACTATAATATTAATGAAACAATGAAAGTAAACCAAATAATAACAGCAACAATGAACGCCTATGTACGAATTGAATGACAAATTGTCAAATGTTCAAGCGTCGCCAATGACATGTAATGAAAAACACTATACTGCAAGGCGCGAAATTCAAACAGGCGACAATCATTTTGGCTTACTGTGAAATGTGAAAATCTGTGATTTCCTTAGTTTTTCCGACGTAATTAAGATCTAGGTTTTTAAAAGTGAGTCGTTCCTGGCATAAGACCATGTGATGTAGTGGTTAACAGGCCTATTCGGCAAACGGGAGATGTTAGGTTCGGGGTTGACATTTTTCGAAAGTTTTCTTACGTCGGAAAAACCAAACTCTGTTCAATTTTCCAAGGTTTTGGTTTAATTTAAAGCTTCATCGGCGCTACAAATTCGCCACTCAAAATTAAAATCGGAGCACTAAATTGGCTTAAAACTACCTAGATAATTAATCAGGTTATGAGAAAATTAACATCTTTAATTGAATCTTCCGTACATTAATGAAAAATCATGTAATGAAATCCAAAAATTGAAAATGAAACATAAATTGAAAATTGCGAAATAGAAAACTGAAAATTAATCATACGTGCAAGCCCAAGGTTAAACCTTGTGGAACAATCAGGGGCGGTGTATCCATAAGGCTGCAAGGCTGCGTGCCCTCCCTGATAATAGTTTAAAAATTCAATTCAACTCATTCATAAACAAAATTATTCAAATTTATATTACGTAATTGCGAAAATACAGTTTGAACATCCCGCGACTTCCTATTTATTCCGTGGCCAATGTTGTGAAATGAATTATATCTTATACCTCATACTTACAATGTACAATAGGTTGGAATGAAATATTTGGGACGCGATAAAATCGCGGCTCTGGTTCTGTTGGTAACGGCACGACGCCTGACCAAACAACCAATCACAGTCTAGCCATTTGGGACGCATTATTTTAGCTACGAGAGGGAGTGTTGTCGTTTAGTACAGATTTTTACTCCGTTTCTATACAGTGAGGTCCTAAAGTATCCCCCCCCCCTCTACTACCTTTTACTTTCTTATTTTAAATAGAACACTGCACGTTTTTACATTTTTGGAAAGGTAATCGAAAGGCGAATCCAACGATATTATGTTATATTTTAACTTAAGAAGTATGATGATATACAACAATAAAGGTTTGGGTATTCTGTTTTTGTTATTACGCAAAGTTGGCTAGGAAAGGGCGCACAATTGCTTCTTGCGACGCTAGATTGTTCTAAAGAGCTCGTTGCTAGGCAAAGTAATCATAACAATTGCTAAACTGTCAAATTTCAGTTCCAAAAGCATAATTATTTTTGTTATTCATTGTTATTGTATCCTGCATTTGTCATGCTTTCGTTCTTTGTTCTCGTTACTATTTTCTCTCATCTTTAACTTGTTTTGTTAATTGTTGTTTCTTCTTTACTTACTACCGAATTTTATTCTAATTAATCAATTATGGTAGATTTGTTTAAATTTGCTAGTTTTTGACAGACAATGTGCTTAAGTTTCAGGTCTTTCTGTTGTTGATTTTACAATGGTCTCCGCATGAACCAAGTGAGATAAACTTTAAGTGCTTAATTTTAATATTGGGTGAATTTGGCAACAATTACCACGAAGTAGAACATAATGAATACTGCCCTTTTACAGCTGGAAATATTTGAACTTTACGCTAAGTAAGGATAGACTGCAGGACGAACTGCTTTAACAGAAGATTAAAATTTAAATTATTGTACAATTTGTTGCGCAACTGCAGCAAATAAGTTGATAATTGTTGCTAGATTTACATAATATTAACGTTGATCCAGCAATTTTGTATGGTTCGTTCCAAAGCCATCATAAAAGTAACAACACACAAAACCTAAAAAACAGACATATTACCTCTCAAAAACTAACAAATTTAAGCAAACATACCATAATTAATTATCTGGAATAGAGTTCGATAAAGCAAAGAAGTAACGACAAAACATGTTAAAATGAGCGAAAATAATAACGAGAACAGAGAACGAAAGTATGACAAATGCAGATATAATAAGGATAAACAATAATAATTTACGCTTATGGAATTGAAATTCGACAGTTTGGCAATTGTTATGATTACTTTTCATAGTAACGAGCTCTTTGGATCAATTTGACGTTACAAGAAATAATTTGGCGCTCTTTCCTAGCCAACTTTTCGTAACAACAAAAACAGATTAGCAAAACCTTTATTTCTGCATATCCTCATATTTCTTACGTTAAAGTTAAACATATGTAGTGTCGTTGGATTCACCCTTCGAAAAACGTAAAAATATATATGTGTTCTATTTAAAATAAGAAAGTTGACGTCACTTCCGATGACACCGGAAATACAATTGAACTGCCGATAACGGCAAAAGTTAGTTCACGAAAAATAGACGTCGACCTAATTTTTCTAAAAACGCTAGCTTCTGTCGTTCAAAAGTTAGCATGGAGGCTCGACACTTTAGGACCGCACTGTGTAGTGACAAGTAACTGTGTTTATAATAACCTTAAAAATGACCAGTATTAGTGTAATCAAAAAATGACTTCAATATACTTCCTCTGGAAGAAAATAATGAAAGTTAGATAGGCTATTACCTTAACTAATATTAGAACAAAGAACGGAAAGAAGAGACGAAAATAAAACGTTCACACAACGTTTTCCAATGGACATTTATAAAAGAAAAATTTGATATGCGGATGTGAAGTTTGAAATTTATTATATTGTTTTTAGTGTCTGTTCTGTAATACTGGGGCTGGATCATCAGATTTCAGTTGAGCTAGAACTGATGCCAAATATCTGCATCATCTATCCGTCAAAATAAAGAAACACGAAGAATCTCATGATCATATTAATCCCTATATTGCATTTGCTTTACTTAGTAAAACAAATATTCTGATAGAGCTCAGTTCTACTTATCGACAACATACCGTCGATTATAACGAGAATGTTAGAAAAAATCGTTATACCATGTGGAGACAGACGATTCGATCGGGTACGTACAGTATCTATATGTTCATTTGTTTTCATACAGTTACTCAGTCGCACCCGAAAGACCAAAAGGCAACATTAGCAGCAATATTATAATTATAATTCTCAGGTTCGATAAATAAGTAATTTTCTTCATTCGAAATAAACAACTTTACAGATAAAAATTAACAATGCCTTTTTAGAAATTAGTAAAAACTCCAACTCAATTAATCATTAGTTCGAATAATCCTTTTTGCTAACACTCTCACATCTAAATAAAAAAAAATGCTGCATGTGACAGTCTCGCAGTGTAGCATTCAACCGTAGCGTTCTGGTTGCTTCTAACCGGCCGGTATATTAAAACATTTTATATGTTGTATTAAATTTTGTTGTGCTTTTGAATTAACTATGAGATCATTATGGTAGCGTAAAATCGGGAGTTCGTGGTGTATTTAGGGAATTAATCGATATTTCTGCTAATTTGGATCTGACGCTCCGAGAGCATTTAAATATTGCTAGTGTTTTTAAAGTAACTTCAAATACAATTCAAAATAAAATTTTAGATTCTGTGCTTGCTATGTTTGCAAAATAGGAATTTCAAGTCTAACTAAAAATTCCGATTTATTGTGTGGATATACTCCACTTATTAATAGCAATATTTATATTTTAAAATTAGCACTATGATAGCATAAAATTTGAATGCAATATCTTTTTAATAATTGCCTGTATATTGGCGCACAAACAATCATTGAAATGATACTGAACAAAAAAGGAAAAGAATGGAACCCAGCGAAAGAGATTGTAAGAGACGGGGAGAAGTAGGAAAGATTTATCCATGAGAAGAAAACCTCGACGCCTTAGGGCAAGGATTTCCAAACTTTCCAGCCTTAGAGCCATACTGATTACTCCAGTAAGTTCTAAGGGCCAAAACCGTTTTAATTTTCCTGCCATTATCTATAATTTCTAGAGTGGTCGTCGAGTACGCGCCCTGAGCAGCAAGTGTATGCTCGCACTTGCTAAATTTGCTAGTTCAATTACTATTGTGTATTGTTGCGACCGTGACGACATCTGGTGGTCAAAAGTGGAAATAGGTAGTGGTAGAACCCTCTATCGCTAACTGATGGCGCTAGTAGTACTTTCGATAGCGCAATTGGTTCGAGAAAGTTCTGGTGTATTCCACTCACTTCGAGATGGCAGTAATTGGAGTATAAAAAGGCTAGCGGCGTGACCGCGAGTCAGTTAGAAGGAAGCGAAACTGTGTGTTGTGAAATAAAGTAGTGCGTAAAGTAGTGTTGTAAATAAAGTAGTGCGTGATTTGACTTGCTGTTTTTGTGTGTGATTTACTAGTATGGAGAAGAAGCGAAAAATAGACAGTGAATGCAGAACATTCAAAGATCAATGGAAGATGATTTGCAATGAAACCATAGCCGTTCTCAAAGAATATAACATTAAACGCCATTATGAAAGGAAACATTTTCAAAATTACTCAAAATATACAAGAAGTTTGCGGACAGAAAAATTTGAAGCTTTGAAGCGTGGATTGAAACCGCAGCAATCTGTGTTCGTGAAAGTCAACACTAAACAAGAGGCTGCAACTCGTGCCAGCTTTCGTGTGGCTCTTGAAATCGCAAAACGTGGAAAACCATTCACCGATGGAGAAATGATCAAAGAATGCGTAATTGCAGTAGCCGAAGAAATGTGCCCCGCAAAGGTAAATTTGCTTAAAACTGTGAGTTTGTCAGCAAACACCGTGGCTCGGAGGGTACAAGACATCGTAGGAAATATATCATCTCAGCTGTCTGGCAAAAATTGACATCTTGAGTGGTTTTCTCTGGCCTTAGATGAGTCAACGGATGTGTCAGATACTGCTCAGGTGTTGATTTTTATTCGAGTAGATAAAAGCTATGAAGTGTATGAAGAACTTCTTGATATTGATAGTATTCACGGCATGACTACCGGGGAAGATATTTTTAAGGGAGTTGAAAATGACATTAATAAAAAGAACCTTCGATGAAAAAACTGAAATCTATTACAACTGATGGAGGCAAAAACACAAAAAATAAAGGAGTAGTTGCGCTTGTGTCAAAGGCTGCAGAAAATGATGGTGGTTCAAAACCATTAGACTTACATTGTATCATTCATCAACAGTCCTTGTGCGGAAAATGTTTGGATATGTCTGAAGTTGTAAAACCAGTCATATCAGTTGTTAGTTTCATCAGATCCACTGGGCTGAATCACCGACACTTCCGCGAGTTTATTGAAGAGATTGGACAAAATGACTTACCATATCATACTGCCGTACGCTGACTTCGTTGCGGAAAAGTCCTTCGGCGCTTTTTTGAACTTCGAGCAGAGATCGAAATTTGTTTGAATGAAAAGCATCGCCCTCTTACCGAATTACAAAATAGCGAATGGTTGTGGAAGTTAGCATTCTATGTCGATTTGACAAAACATATGAACGAACTGAATTTGAGATTGCAAGGAGAAAACCAGCTTCTCCCTGATTTATACACTAATATCAAATCGTTCCGGCAGAAAATAATACTGCTTCAATCACAATTACGTAAAAAATGTTTCGAACATTTTAAAACATGTGAAATATTCAGCCACACTACTGAGTCTGAGTTTCCCATCGATTTTGCAATTGAAGCTTTGAGTGCTTTGAAGATAAATTTTGATACTCGTTTCTTAGACTTTGATGTCATTGCGAATGAAATTAAAATTTTTCAAAATCCTTTTGATGCTGACATTGAAACCCTAGTCCCGGAACTTCAATTAAGAACAAATATCAAAACTCATCTTTGTTGGAATTTTATAAAAGTTTTCCACTGCAACAATTTGCTAATTTGCATAAATTTGCTCGTCGGCTGTTTTCTGTTTTTGGTACTACTTACCTGTGTGAGAAAACATTCTCCAGGATGAAGTACACAAAGAATGTTTACAGATCTCAGTTAACCGTGTGTTCGTTATTATGCTTAAGTTAAACTTTCTATATATTATACTTGTCATTAAGCTATACCTAGCAAGTAAATAAAACCGAGTTATTATCATTCTGTGTTTCTTTATCCAACTTATCACAGCAACATGTGAAATTCAAAAAAAAATTAGACACATAACATAGTAAGCAAAAAAAAAAATAATTTGAAAGAGAAACCCAAAGAAATTACTTTCGGATGTTAACCAACTCACTATTTTAATTGAGACGCTATAAAAAGCTAAATTACTTCGAAATAACGCTCAATTAGATCGCTTTCACATTCAATTTTACTTGCCTCCTCCTACAGTTACATTTTCCATTTTTTTTTTATATATTAACTTCGCTTACCTAACCCTTCGCAGACGAAGGTTTAAATATTTAACATTTTCTGTAATCGTTAATACTGCGTATATACTACTTACTTAAATTGCTACCCACTTGTACTGAGTAGGCCTGTTATATATTACGGTTATTAAAAAGGATTGTTTACGTTGTTTCGTACAAAACAAAAAAGGGACGAAAAAATAACATAGAAATGAATATTTGCGAGACGAACAGGTCGTTGTTTACATATTTTTATTGACAGACGGGAGTGATTTACCTTCAGGAAAGTGGGTGGAAAATTGTTTTTTCTGTGAATGAAGATAATATCGCGGCCATTTATAGCTATATTCTTGCGTCTAAATTGAAAAAGCATTCGCCTCAATGGGTTTGTGGAAACCAGACAAAATCGTTAAATGATCTGCAATAAATCATTCTAGAAAAGATATTCAAACTACTATTAACCGCTACACCAACCCTTCTCCTCAGCAACTCCCCTCATCTAACACTAATTTCCGTAAGCAAGCCTATCTACCCTATATTCAAGGTATCACCGATCGCATCCGCAAGATTCTCTTCAGGAACAACATAAAAACCATCTTCAAACCCAATTTCAAACTCTCAGACTACTTTCCCATCAAAGCCCGCAATTATCTGGAAGCTCCTGGTGTCTACCAGATTTCATGTTCGTGTGGTAGTGTATACTTCAATGAAACAAATAGATCGGTTAGCACTCGTGTTACTGAGCATGAGCGTTGTATGCGGTTGTTGTGTGTAGCCGGGTCCAAGCTGGCTGAGCATAGACTAGAAACTGGCCACCAAATCCAATTTAACTCCAAGCGCATCTTTTCTCGCAACCCTCACTATTATAGTAGAAAAATCCATGAATCAATAGAGATCTTCAAACATCTCAACAATTTAAATCGCGGAGTTGGCTACCCCTTACATCACACGTGGGAATCTCAACGGATTAAACCTCCTAGCAACCGCCAGGCTTCATTAATTAATAATAATTCCGCTCCATTGACCCGAAACAAGCCCTATATAAACCCCTACGGAATGAAGTAGTCCCCAGTCAGTGTGCAGTAATAGCCCTGAAGATGTCCCATAACATCGGGTGGCATTCATTGTAGGTTGTCGTCTTCGTGCTTTACTATTATCTATTGCCAACCTCCATGTGTTGCTTAATCTGTCGCCGGCTTCCTTGTTGAAGTTATTGGTTATTATTTCTAGTGACTCTCTCACAACTTACTAGTAATAGTGGTTGCCTTTAGCGAGTATATTGGCGTTGTTATAGTTAATACAACGCCCTCCTGTTTGGTACAGATGTTCGGTAACTGCTGATTTGTTCGTACGTTCTTGTTATGTGCCTCTTTGGTGATCCTCAATTCTGCTCTGGATACTGCATATGATTTTCCACATCAGCTCTGCTATTCTTAAATGCCTTTTTTTGTCAATTTGGCAACTGGTCCTTGTTTGAAGACACAAGCTATTCAATCTTCTGTATTGTGTTGCAATCTAGCTTTAATAGTTTTCTTCTCCAGGACATTCTTTATCCATCTCTCCAACTGCGTATGATAGATAGGCAAACTGCTTCTTCTTCAGAGTTATTGGCTTTCCTCTTCCTGAAGGCCAAATATGTAAAAGTTAGATCCAACGCAGTAAAGAAGATTTGTCTTCAAACAAGGATCAGTACCTACCTACCAATTCTTCGATCTTCCAAAACAATACTTGCAATATATTCAGCACGTATGAACGTTCGTGAGCGTAGAACTTTCGTTGGATTCGGCTCATCTGGGAACCCAAACAGTTGATTGTCGCTTAGTTTCGAGCTCGTACGAATATATCTAAGTTTCGTCACCTGTTACGATGTTGTATACCGATTTTGAAGATCCTCTGTCGAATTTTTTTGAGCTTGGGTCAAATTACCAGGAATCCATCTGGAACAATGCTTTTCACACCTTAATGTTCATGCAAAATCGAATGTACTGCAGTCTTCGATATGCCTAAAGATGCCTCTATCTCATGGTAAGTCACATGCCGATCCTCTTCAAACGATTTGGATCGACCTCCACAAAATTCATCACTGACGGAAGCACGACCAGGATGAAATTATGCAAATCAATTATAAACAATCTTTTCTGAGGGTGTCTAATTGCCAAAAGCTTTACGAGGTGATTCCATGCATTGTTGTTGTGTTAGGCCTTTACTAAAATCATAAAAAATCATCCAACGAAAACCTTCATGTTAAATTTCAATTTTTTCACAAAATTGCTTTTTTTTAAACGCTCACTGCAAATAAACTACTCGGCCGATTTCTGCGCTGTCACTGCTCTAACAATAACAAATGTAAAATTTTACGAGAATAGTGATGGCAAATGTCAATAACGCCCTAGTGGTCGTTTGTAGAAACTTAAGACGCTACCCTAGCATATCCATCATTGCGATCCACAAGCAAAATAATGAAATGAACGTGAACAAGCTGATTCAACGTGTTCAAAGAAATCTTCTGTTCAAATATGAACTTTTGCAAGTTCTTCACGATAAGTAATTATGTCAGCTTTCTAACCACACCGCAAGAAAAATTCGGAATAAAATTTCCAAGTGCGTGCATTTTTGCAAGCCAATACTCTGGCTGATAAGCCCATGACAACATTACAGTAAATTGTTGGAATGGCTCTGAACTCATCAACCGTCTTCCAAAACTAAAAAAAAGCCAAAACAGATCGTGAAGCAGTTGTTGAGCAATAATCTCCTTACCAAAACAAAGGAATTATATTAAGTTAATTAGTGAAAAGGTGATTGCAAGTAATCAAAAAAAAAAAGGATGTGCATAGGATTATGCCTTTGTATATGCTAGGCGTAAGATTTATTTCTAAAAATAAAATCAAGACCTAAATGACGATGACGCAATTCATATTTATCCCAATAAGCCACAAACTTATCGATTCCGTGCCTCTCCCGTTAAACTCAAAGGCGTCTAATTTCGGAACCGAATCTGATAGGATTAACATAATATTTTAGAATCCGGCAAAGTAATACCAATGTCAAAATCCCACGAGAAAAGCTATAAAATGTAAACAATATCGCCAATTAGTGGGATTCCATTAGTCGATACTTCGGCTAATTTCGATAAAGGCAAATCGTGAACTATAGCGTTACTACAAATACCTAGAGATCATTAAGTAAAAGCTTATTCGCCCCTGCAAACTAAAACGAGTATAGGTGAGGTAGGTAAGGTGGTTTCCGTTTCGCGAAGAGTGAAGGGAACCATGGTCGAATTTCGTAGCTTGAGCCTGTTTTATGTTTTATTCATAGCTCCAGGAAGTTCACGTTGAATCGGATATGATACTTTAGACGCAAACAGTATGAAATAAAGTGATGGGTAATAATAATAATATATTGTCAACCTATATAAGAGATTCTGCAAACTATGAGAAAGAGGAATTATATACATGTATGGAATTTATATTTCGAATTTCCTTAATACCAGACCCCAACTGATTATACAGTGAGGTCTTAAAGAATACACCCCCCCCCCCCCCCCAACTTTTGAATGGTAGAAACTAGCGTTATCAAAAGCAATAGGTCGATGTCTTCAAAAGAAATAGGTCGATTTCTATTTTTTTGAACTACCATTACCATTGCATTACCAGCGTCACCGGAAGTGGCATCAACATTCTTATTTTAAATAGAACACCCTATATATTTTTACATTTTTGGAAAGGTAATCGAAAGTCGTATCCAACGATACCACATATGTTATACTTTAACTTAAGAAATATGACAATATGCAGCAATAAAAGTTTTGATAATCTGTTTTTGTTGTTACGCAAAGTTGGCTAAGAAAGAGGGCTAAATTGTTTCTTGTGACGCCAGACTGATCTAAAGAGCTGGTTGCTAAGCAAAATAATCATAACAATTGCCAAACTATAAAATCTCAATTCCAAAAGCGCAAATTATTCTTGTTGTTTATTGTTATTATAACCTGTATACTTGTCATACGTTCCAACTTTGTTCTCGTTATCATTTTCTCTCATTTTAAACTATTTTGTTAATTGATGTTATTTTTTTACTTTATCGAACTTTATTGTAATTAATTAATTATGGTCAGTTTGTTTAAATGTATTAATTTTTGATAGACAATATGTCTGTCTTTTAGGCACGAACCATGAAAAATTGCTGGGTCAATTTTAATACCATGTAAATCTGGCAGTAATTATCACTTTATTTGCCGTGGTTGCGCAACTAATTGTACAATAACTTATATCATATTACCCTCTGTTAAAGCAGTTTACCCTGTAAATTTTATACTATTTGTCTTTACTAAGCGCACCTTGGGACGGCACTGTATAATTTCATGTCAATGTATACAACATACTTAAATTGTGCCTGACTATGACAAAACCCTCTGCACCCCTGGTAGAATAGTTACGTAGATCTTTGTTCCGAACGAGATTAGGTTCAAGTTCTTTAACAAACACAAGAATTCCATGAATAAATAAGGATGGGAACGACAAGATGTTTTGGTATACAGTATTTCTAAGATAACCTCCAAGAAAAAATCGAGTGGGTTCAAATCAAGAGATCAGACTAGCCATTCGATGATACCTCTTCTACCAATCCACCTATTTTCAAAAACTCTATCTAAATACCATCGTACCGAACGCCATAATGAGGTAAAGCTATCTGGATTTGCTGCATTTAGAAACATTACCGCTAATGCAGGAATGAGTTCAAATTGTAGAAAATGTAAATGTCTTTCTGCATTTAACGTAACTTCGAGAATAAAGAGACCCAGAAATCTGTTCACTAGATTCCCCACATAAACATTGATCCTCTGTGGATACTACATGTGTAAGTTTTTCATTCAGTGAGGACTCTGTTGGGTCCAATAACCACAGTTATGTCTATTTACACCACTATACAGGGAAAAGTTTGCTTCATCGGAAAAACATCGTTCACAAAAACTGGGTTGTCTTCAAACATGGCCATCATTCTTTCGCAAAATTAAACGCATCTGTCAAAGTTATCCTCCAACAATTCCTGCACTAGTTTTATCTTGTAAGTATGAAACTTTTCGTTACATAATGTTTTTAATGCGATCTTCTGACTGACATCTGTTATCCAAAGCCAGCTGTCAAGTTGACACGTGAGGATTTTCGGTAACGGATAGAACAACATCCAATCCCTTATCACCATTTGCTAGCTCTGGGCGGCCACTTTTATCTAAACCTTTAACATGGCCATGGTTTTTGAATTTTAATTGTATTTTCGTGACAGTGGACCACGTAACGGGTTTACCATTTCGATGCTGCACGTTAAATAAAGAGATGGAAAAAGTAATTGACCTGTCTCTGTTTGCCACTCAATATCTACATCACAAAATTAATTTTTATTGCTTTTTGAAGGAAATTGTATTTCTTCTTTACAAGAATATCGGGATAAAAACAGATTACTAGAATCGATATTTATAATATTATGCAAAAGTAGGAAGGTCACACAACGAAGGAAAAACTGAATTATGCTGAGAGTTTTCTTTTAAGCAAAGAAGTTTATTCAAAAGGATAAGCGTAAGTATTTATACACTATATGTCAATGTTCAAAAATCACTTAAAGAAAAATGGTCGGTTGCATCCAGGACTCATGAGAAATTTTTAAAGAAATATGAGACCTGGCTTCATGGAAGTTTTAAAATTCCGTGCGCGGTGCCGTTGACTAAAACTGGGCCACCAGTAAAACCTTTTCTCGAATTAAGTGAACGTATGAAACGGAGAAAAACGGAAGCACTACGAGAAGGCGTAGACTGTGAAGAACTTGTTTTCGCTGCCAAAACAAAGTTAAGATTTTGTGCTAAATGAGATGCTGTCGAGCGTCTTCAAATTCCACTGCCTCATAGTTGCACATGTGCGAAACCTACACTAGTGCGGTCCTAAACTGTTCACAGGGTGTTAAATATGTCGTGCAACATTTACCGAAATTCAAGCGCTTTTTTTCGAATTTTTTTAAATAGAACCTATATTTTCTGATATTGCCAGCAATTTTCCTGTAAAATGGTCATCAAAATGGTATCAATAACTTAATACTTATTTGCAGTATTTTCGAAGATATTGCACTTTTATGGAAAATACGCGATATGTATCTAATACAGTTAGGTAATAATAATAATATATATTATAACAAAGACTAAAATGAGATGACAACTCAGGAAACTACGAATGACAACTTTATGTGGAAATTTTAGGCAGACTTATTCTTTCGTTAGATAGTAGTTTCTATTTGAAAATCATGGCCATCTAGCTGTATTAGATGTGTCGTATATCGAATATTACAAATGTATTTCCCAAAAAAGCGCAATATCTTCGAAAATACTGGAAACAAATATTACGTTATAAAATGTTAAAGGTGATTTTGCAAGGGAATTGCCAGCAATACCAAAAAATACAGGTTCTATTTAAAAAAATCGAAAAGAAGCGTTTAAATTTTGATAAATTCTGCACGACAGATTTAACACCCTGGACATATTTTTAAATTATACCATCTTGAAACATATAATGTGTTAGTCCCTAAATTGATAGCACAATAATAACTCACGACACTATATCTGTTTTCTGTCTAGGTCCTTAAATGTCAGAGTCTGTAAATGTCAAAATTTTAACGAAATAATCAATAGAAAATATAGCAATCCATTTAAAATAAAAAAGTTAAAGGCGGTTACCAAATTTTGGTAATACGTATACGTACAGAAAATCTCATTTCTCCATCTTTGGTAGTTTTCACACTAAACTCCGGCGGCACACTAATGGTGCACCCGGTATAATAGATTTAAATTAAATATAAATTTTATTACGTGGGAATTTCCTTTAAATTAATCCTCTTACTTGAGATAATTGATCTTAGTAATACTCTAATTAGTTACTCTTGTTAGTCTAGTGGTATCATAATACGTAAATATATGTACCGAGTATGGCTGATTAATTAATAATGTAATCATATATGAAATATTCCCATTCCTGATGATGTAACAAGTCAATATTTTACAAATGTTATTAAAAAGTTCTACTATCCTCTATACAGTCTACTGTTTACAATGCTAAATCGATTTCAAGTCCTTAAAAAAAGTAATTTTGTCCAGCTAGAATCGGCAAATACCCCACTGTGCGTCGGTTGTACAAATAAGGGTAAAATAAATAACTGTTCCTCAAGAATTTGCCATTTTTATTTACAATCAAATATATGAATCTACTAATATATGGAGGGGTTGGACAGGACAAGTGGGCACAAGCTGGGGTAGGATGTATTATAAATAAAGCTGTCTACGTGAATGCTGCAGCATTAGCGGCGCCGTCGGTAAGTCAGTGCGTATAAGAAATAATAATGTATATACACAAAACAACAGCTTTAGTCACAAATGGCAGCAGAACACTCAATCGCTTATACGTATGTTAACGTTACAGAACAGCATATCAGCTGCGGTAGATTTTCCTGAATGTAATACCACTGCTGTGGCACTCGCTGGTGGCAGTTTTAATTATAAGTAAAAAATGGGGAAATAAATTTCAAGGCGAGAACCACATAAATCAAAGAATAATGATAGTCATATGTAATGAAATTAATGAGCAAGTAACAATAATTGTTGCATATGACCCCGATGAAAATGCAGAAATAAAGATAAAGGATCAATTCTGGTACCAATTAACAATAACTGTTCAAAATTGTCAGGGTAAAATGATAAGAGCAGGAAATCTAAAGAGTAGAGTAGGGATAGGAAATACTATCTCTAAGGAAGTAGTTGGCACGCATGGAAAAACAATAGAAAACAATAATGGTAATGGATTAATTCAGTTCGTATAGAGAATCACTTTATTATGGCACACAGTTTATGCACGAAAATACATCCGCAAGTATACTAGGGAGGTCAAGAGTAGAAATTAAAAGTCAATAATTGATTATACACCAGTTGAGAAACACCAAAAAAGAATAGTAAAGGATGTTAGAGAAAGAAGAGGTGCGGAAATATAGAGCGACCACTACTTGGTAATACTAAGAATCTTAAGACAGAACAGAACAATCAATCGAACGCAATCGCTGCTAAATACAGTTAATTACGAAACAATTAAAAGTTATAGACTGACTGAACAAGGAACATTAAAAGAATATCAGGAGGAGATAAAAATCGAAGCTAATAAGGTGGATACAATAGGAGGATGGAATGTGTACAAAACTTGGCAAACGATCAAAACTGTTATACTGAAAACAGATAGAAGGGTATGTGGCACAACGAAAGTATGTAAAGATGTAAAGCAAACAGCATGGTGGACAAAGAAAACAATAGAAAATATAAGGCTAAAGAAGAAAAGAAGGTTATATCTGAGTAAGAAAAGACAAAATTTATACAACGAATACAAATCTCAGAGAAAGAAAGTTAAGGAATTGACATCTGAAGCTAAACAAAAAATGTGGGATGAGTTTGGAACTAGACCAGAGAAGAATAGCAAGGGAAACCAAAAGCTATTTTCTAGAGCGCTAAAGACATTAAGAAAAGGAAAACAGGTGACTACAGCAAGAATCAAAAGTAACAACGGTTTGGTGACAACAGAAAAGGAAGAAATTTGTTAAAGATGAAGGGAATATTTGGAAGAGCTATTATGTACAGAATCACAAAATACACTAAATAGAAGAATTTAAAAACAAGAATATCATTGTTCAAGTACGGGAGAAGAGGAAGAAATAACACTGCCGGAAGTAATTAATGCCATTAAGAAATTGAAGATTAGAAAGGCCGGTGGATATTACTGTATTAGACCAGAGATGCCTAAAAGTATAGGATAAGAAGGAGCAAATATACTGACTATAATGAACAATAAAATATGGAATAATCAAGAAAGGTAACTACAGAGTGTGTCAAAATTGCAGAGGTCTTATTTTACTGAGTTCTGCAGCAAAGGTATATACACGTATTTTAGAATGTGGAAATTGAAAATTAGTTGAAGAAAGCAAAAGTATGTACAAAAGATGTAGAAATATAGTAAGGAATAGAAACATACACGCTGAGGGATTTTTAGCTTGCGTTTTCGAGCAATTTCAATTTAAAAATTTTAGGCCCAAAGACCCCAAAAAACGTAATTTTTATCATTTTTTGACCGTTTATTGAATTTAAATCGATAGAAATTGATCTAATAGACATCGTATCGACGAATACACATTGGATAGGAACTATTTGAAAAAAAATTGAATCGATTCAGTCGATTTTTCATCTTTTTTTCGCAAAAAAAAGCTTTTTCTTTTTTTTTCAGTTTTCATTCTCTGGTTGCCCCGATTCTTCTGTATCGTCATCTTCTTCTTGTAAATTCAAATTCTGTTCATACCGTTAGTATAATTCACGCACGCATAACATTCACCTGGATCATGTTCTCTTAGATCTATCCAAATCATCGGAAGACCAAATGGCATAGCGGCTCCGGTTTTTGTCCATTTATTCAAATTCAAAACGCATGTTGTACAAACAATAGACGGCGCCTAATTACACATCAGTAAAAACATTTTGTGAGAAATATTGTTTATACAAATCAGCGGTTTCAGCACTTATTTTACGCCGAGTGGTCTTAATTACAATTTTTCCACATGCGTAACAAAAGGTATTCAATTTAGAACATTTGTCCGTTTTTGATGTTTCAAATTAATTGATTTTACAAGCCAAAACAATTAACAATCTCGAACTTTCACTATTCACTTCGGTTTGGGTTATTTGCTCTAATATTTAGATGTTAACACCTTGACTTCTGAAAACAGACTGAACTCTCAGCGGTTAATAGCGCCGTTTATATACCCATTTGACCAAGTGGCAGTAGAGGAGATGGAAGTTTCTAGAAGGTTCACGAATGGTCCATGGAAGATTCTCGAAGGTTCCAGAAAGCGCTTCAGCCATTGATCAGATTTTCCAGAAAATTCCAGAATGTTCCAGAAAGTTCTTTGGGCCTAACATTTTTAAATTGAAATTGCTCTTTCGAGCAATTTCGCGAGATAACTTTTGAAAACGGTTGGCATCATTGGATTCAGCGTACTCGAATTAGGTTTACCCCCCGGGTGCCCAGCTTGTTGCATTTTGCAACTAGCACAATGTAATCGTTTAATGTACAAAATAAGTGAATCTACACGTACAGGACCTTTTCATCTCCGAAAATTAGACGTTATAAAAATTACTATAATAAACACAAAGATCAGAAGGATTGCTAATATGTCTAAAACAGTTTGGAAATCACCGGAAATAAAAGACTTACATCTTTGATTAAATGAATAAGTAAAGATTATTATTGTTATTATTGTTATTATCGTCCGGCGTACGTAAACAAAAGTTTATAGAATTAACAGATACGTATACTAGCCCCTTCCCATACCAGTTGGCCCACCTAATGAAATCTTAATTTTTTGGATACAGTCTAAACGATAATATACTTGACATGCTTTTTTGAGTCCCAAATTTAATAACAGCGCGTAATTAATTACATGCAACGAATAACATCTACTTTATCACTTTATTTTAGAAATTTCATCAGAAAATAAAAACATGTGCCAAAAAAAAGGCTTTGTTTTCAAATATCAACTCGTTTTGATATTGTTACAAGGTAAGCCAGTAGGTCAAGGTGGCTTTGAAAAAGGGACGTCAAACAATTGGTAAGAGCTGTCAGAACGTATTTAGTTTAATTTTATTTCAGCTCTTTAAAGGTTAGACTTTTTTAAATGTGTAGAGGAAAGCTTTTAGATGAAAGGATTCGTTCAATTATTTTTTTAATTCTGGAAAATCAAATTCGGAAATAGCAAATTTATTGGAGTTATCTCGATATAGTGTAAGAAATATTGTTAGAAGGTATAAGACTACTGGTTCAGTAGCCGCAAAGCTCCGATATGTAAGAAAAAGCAGAATTACAGATGCGGATAAAAGAGCACTAAGAAGAATTATTGTGAAAAATCGACGTGATAGTTATCTTGAATTAAATGCTTTGTAGAGCGATGCTGTTGGAAGACGAATTTCGAGATCCACATGTCATAGAGGGGCCAACAAACTAGGATTTGGCACTTATAAAGTAGGAATTTTTATGTTTTAAAAAGAAACTGGTATTTTATAACCGGCGGTTTTATTTCAGGCCAAAGAAAATCCACTTTCAACACCACGCCAGAAGAAAAATAGATTACCATGGGCGAAAGAACATCAAGATTGGATACCTCAGCAATGGCATGCAATACAATGGAGCGACGAAGCCGGATTCGAAGTGTGTGTTGGAGACAGTAGAAGTTGAGTTATCCGCAGAAAACAAGGCGTTCCATCCCGATTGTCTTAAAAGAAAGGTGAAATTTCCGGCATCGATTACGGTCTGGGGCAGCATGTCATCAAAAGGGGTGGGCAAACTTCATTTTATTGAAGGAACTGTCGATACTAACAAATATTTAGACATTTTGGAAGAATCACTTTTACCGGTTATGGAAGAAAACTTGACATCGGGTCAAGATTTTGTGTTCCAGCAGGACGATGCAGGATGTCACACTTCAAAAACAGCTTTAAAGTGGATGGAAAAAAAAAACATACCACCTTTGGAATGGGTTTCTAGTAGTCCCGATTTGTCTCCTATCGAAACTTTGTGGCACGAGATGAAGAAAGTGCTTCGAAAACATCCTGCTAGAACAATTTCTGAACTGAAGGAAATATGGAATTCTTTTACACCAGAATTTTGTCGAGGCTTAGTTAACACTATGCCCCGAAGAATTTTGGATGTCATAAAAACAGGCGAAGTTACCTAAACTGTAAAATAGTTTTTTTGTTAATTTAAGGTTCGTTGAAATTTTTCTATTTATGCACATTTTGTATTATATATCGATTTAAGTCAGTAAATACATATGTATTTTTGTTTAAAGATGTTAAAAAAGTTAAATAAATAAAAAAGTTTAATGTTCTTGTGGTATATTACTTATAATTTTTCTTACAAAATAAAAATTCTGAAAAATTCTAGGTTGGGCCAACTAATATGGGAAGGGGCTCATACATATGTATTACAAGAGGTCAATTACATGTTCTAGCAAACGATTTTCAATTTGCATTTGTAATGAATGTCTGCGTACTTCTGCAATCCATGCAAAGTTTTTCTCTCGCATCACTTGCTATAAATGAGTTAAGTTTGTAATATGTCGCCTTCCCCAAGTAATGCAATTAAGAATATTACTCTATCTAAACTTTATTTTGAATTTTAATAGATTCACTTTTAGTTTCCTCTATTTAGTTGATTTACTAAATAATTTTATGCAAAAGTAAAGATGTAACTTAATATCTTGGTTAAATCCAGTCTATACTGAAAACCCTATTTTCATAAAATGCAGATAGCTTTATTCAAATATGGGATCGAGAACAGTTTATCGAGAATACGTACATATCGATACCCTAGTGCAATACAGTAACAACTCTAATTGTTACGTTATTGCACCTTTCTAAAAGGAGCACTAGAGATTCAAGTATGTAAAACGTTTTTTAAAAATACTTTAGACATCAACAATCGAATGATATTTACTACAATGGACAAAATATGAGGCAGGCTTTATTGAATCCGACAAAAGAGGAAAACGTGGAAAGCAAATGCGTATTGATGATCATCTTCTGCAAGATGTTAGGTCTCACATTGCTTTGTTATGTCAATGTACGCGAAAATAGTCAACACAGAAACAAACAGCATTTTATATACCCAAAACAAATCAATGTGGGCTTTGTGAGAATTCCACAAATGCAAGTGAGGCAGACAAAGCGCAACTGGTTGAAAAATATGAAGAACACCAAAGAGAAAAGAACTTCAGTAGAGAAGAAAAGAAAGCTGGTATTGGAAACGAAAATGTAACGGTTTGTTGCTTCGATTTACAGCCTGTACTTCTATGTCCTTGCGGAGACATTGGTACATTCTTTTATAAAAAAAGACTGGCTGTCTATAATTTCACCATTGAGCATTTATGGGGCCATCTTAAAAAGAGGGTCTGAGGTCGTAGACTCCCACTTACCAACCACAATCAACTGGTAGATGCAGTAATTGAAGAATGGAAGATTACTCCCCAGGGTACCATTGAAAATTTAATCGCTAGTAGAGGAGGACCTATAAGGTATTAGCGTCACATTGGATTCATTAATTCTATTGCTTTCGATTTTGTGCATGTTTCTCATTTTGATTGTCGTCTTAATTAAGAAATGTTAAAATTGAAAAATGAACTAACCTTGAATTTTTTGGAAGATGACATAAACACTACGTTTCCTATGAGGTTTGCAGGAAATCTGTATTTCTAACCTCGAACCTTCTCTGCTATTTTGAATTTACCTTCTAATTTCTACATCGAACACTTTAAATTGAGACCGTAGCAAAAACACTAGTTAACTCGACTAAAGCTTAAGCAGAAATGATTAATTTACAGGCGGCCCTCTTCTTCTCTATTTAATCGCGATAGCAGCAGAGCAAATTTTGATGGTTTCTTTCTAAACGTAATATTATGATGAATTTGAATGACTGAAGTTACTTTTAGACGTAGCATGACTCAACTAGACGACTCTGTGATAGACAAACCCTCATGACAAACCTAAAAATACAAAAACTTCCCCACGTAAATGAAGACACATTAATGAAACATATTTAATGTACGAACTAATGTTAGAAATGCCTTTGAATATACCCTGTTGTTTGTTTTAGGAGAATTTTACATTAAATTTGAAGACTTACGAAAGTAGGAAGACGAACTAAAGAGGAATAACTTCAACGTTTCTCCACGTTTGTCGTTATCTGGACTTATATTAATGTTTCTGCGTCCACATTCCAAGGCCAGACAGTCTGGAAGAAAAATTGTGTATTTCTAAATTGGCTTTTTCTCCGCTAGAGGGAATTTCATAACTATCGTGGTGGCTATTCTGACTACCCAAAACGTCTGAGACTGACAGTTGATTTCCGATGTAAATGTTGAACATAACAAAATATATATGTGTGTGTGTAATTCTACGTATCCTCTGTATTTTCGTAATATATACAGATTTTTGTCTCCCTAAACTGATATTTTTTATAGGGAAAATATTTACGTCATCGTTAAAAGCATGTAAAACAATTTAAACCTTGTCTTAACTTTCCTTTGATATCTCTTATAGTTTCTGGGTTATTGAGTGAAACAGCAAAGGGTGGTGTTGATCTTAGGGTGCTTTACACCCCGCCAGTGGGCGATTATGCAGCTAAGATAGTTATCGTTGCTCTTACATTACATCGGTCTATAATCCCACAAAGTTTCATTTAAATTGGTGAGATGCACTTACCTGTGTTGCCTTGTGAGTGTGTAGCCTTTATAATACTAGAATCTTCTAAAATAACGATAAAATTACTACGAACGATACTCAAATACTTTTTTATAGATGAAATAGAAATAGCAACATTCTTGAGCAAAAGTTGTTTATTATATCCTCATGTGTACACCGACATTTCGACGAAACTATTATCTTTTTCAAAGCTGCAAAACATTGAGACACTATTACATTAAATCAATTAACACCGTATCTATAAATTTTAAATTGTTAACCATTCTAACCACTAACACTTCATAAAATATTTTATATATCTACTTAATTGCTTTAATTAGGCTACTATGGTCAACAATTTAAAATTTAAAAAACAATGTTTGCCTACATGTATTAAAATAAGTTTCAGATATAGTGTTAATTGATTTAATGTAATAGCGTCTTAATAATTTTGTTTGTAGCCTTGAAAACGATGATGACACATGAGGCTATAGTAAACAACTTCTGCTCAAGAATTTTGCCATTTTTATTTCATCTTTGAACTTCAGAGCAGCTACTACGTTAAATAACTTTATACGACAGTAATTTAAAATTTAATAGGTCCCTTCCTTTTTACTACACGATACCCTTATAGAATTCCCAAGTTCTCATTGTTTTGCCCGCTGCACCTCATTACCGTTCTCCTTCCTGAAATTTGATGTTCCGGGATAAGTTATAAGGTGTTCTAGGTGGGCCAACAGACAAAAACCTTGTGCGATGTTGCGATCGTTACATAAATCTCATATATCGGATTTTTCTTATCGCCGTCAAGACGTTGAACCGTAACCTTTATATTCAACGTGACACGGCATTCTCTAGTAAGAAGAATATCAGGCTACCAAGCTGCTTCACGTTCTTTTTCTATCCTATTATTGCACTACGAAGGGGCACGGTTGAGATGTATTATCTTTCCCTTAGAATAATGGAGATGTAAAGATACAATAAAAAAAAAATTGTTTCGTAAAAAAATTACATTTAAGCAATCTGACAAGATTATCTGTATATATTCCGAAATATCAAGACCAATTTTATTTCCATTCGCATTGTATGTAAAAAAGTGACAGTCCACAACTACATTTTTACTCAAATAAATAAGCAAAGTTGTGGGAGACGGAAAATCCCCCAACAAGGATTCATCGGCGAAACATTTCCTGAATAATGCGTCGACAGACAATTCCCCGACAGTAAAATTTTTCGATGAATAATTAATCGCATGAGAAATTCCCCAATAATTAGAAACTTCCCTACCAATACTCGTGAAATTAAGAGGCAATAGTAGAAGTACTCGTGTTTGGAGATAGATGGCGACTTGTGCCAAAATCTGCATTACCGACTGTGAGTACTATTCTTTAGTTGACGTCTGGCCAAATTTCCGAGTGATTTATCGAGTAGTGTTGTTTTGAGAGCTGTTGAAAAAGAGCAAGTTTATGTATTTATGGAATCATGGAAAAAAACAACACCGGTCAGTGATTCGATTTCCTTTTTTGGATGAGAAAACATGTGCAGAAATCAAAAAGAAGTTGGATTCAGTTTATAAGGACCATACTCCCATCAGATACTGGTTTAATGAATTTAAGCGTGGCCGAACATCCGTCTTTAATGAAGAGCGGCCAGGTTGTCCCAATGAGGTGACTATGGATAATATAATTAATAAAATTCATGATATCGTGTTAGCAAACCGCCAGGTGAAGATTAAAAAGATTGCTAATATGGTAAACATCTCAATTGAACGTGTGTAAAACATCCTTGATCAAAACCGGAATCCGGTGATAACTTCAGGGCAAGGTATGTTTAAGCGAGTGAGTTTCTACGGCGTTATATGACCGTAGATGAGACATGTACAAATCACTACTCGCCAAAAGCCAAAGGTGAATCGGCAAAACTGGTTTTTCCCGGCGAACTTGGAAGAAAGAAGGCGAAGACGATTCCATCAGCCGGAAAAGTTATAACGACTATTTTTTGAGATTCGCAAAGTATAATCTTAATTGATTGTTTGGAGAAAGGAAGGACAATCACAAGACTATGCTGATTTATTGGATCGATTCGACGCTGAACTAAAGAGAAATGGGTCCCATCTAGCGAAGAAAAAAATTCTCTACCATTAGCCGCAGCCCACTCGTCGACAATTGCGACAGCAAAACTAGTCCGGTTACGGTAGGAATTGGTGTCTCATCCACCATATTCGCCAGATTTGATTCCCTATGACTTCCTTCTTTTTCCAAACCTGAAAAAGTGGCTTGACGAAAAACGGTTCACGTTAATGACCCCTTCATTGCCGAAACAAAGGTTCACTTTGCAAAGTTCGACAAATCCTCCTATTTAGATGGCTTAAAAAAGTTGGAACATCTCTGGGTTAAGTATATAGAGCTATAAAGGGATTATGTCGAGAAATAAATTTACTAAATGCAAAATAATTGTGTTGTCTTCCTTAAAACAGCTATTTATAAAACCATCCTCGTAATTGAACGTGGAGTAGTAACAATACGAACAATAAACAACAATATGAAGCAAAACAATAATAAAAAAATAGTAACAAATAATATTAAACAGCATGTATGTACAAATAAACAGCAAGGATAACAAAAGTAGGCATACAAATTTTGATGTCAAAAGTTGGATAAGTCTACTTAAGGCAAAGCACACCAAGTTCCTTTTGCGGCGAGAGCCATAATGTATTGAACATTTCTTTGAAAAATAATGTGTTTTAAGTATACGGACATGTATACAATAATATAATATTTTTTCTACATGAATCCATCCATTAAATTATAAAAAAGTAGGTACGAGGATCGTTCGGAAATTACATGGCCTAACAAAGAAAACGCAATTTTTTTTCGACAAAAAACATTTTATTTTTCAATATAGTCTCCTGCTCGCTCAACACACTTATTCCAACGATATTCCAAATTAGCAATACCTTCCTTGTAGGTCGATGAATCCAAATCCTCGAAATAGCAATTTACAGCAGCGATTACCTCGGAATTAGACCAAAATCGCTTACTGCCGAGCCTTTTTTTCCGGTTTGGGAGCAGATAAGCAGCCAAAGCTGGGGAATAGGCCGTGCATTATCCTGATGGAAAAGCACTTTCTTCTTTAGCAAATGAGGCCGTTTCTCTTTGATTTTGTCGCTAAGTTGTTGCAATAAAGTGTCATAATACTCGCCATTTATTGTTTTCCCCTTTTCTAAGTAATCAACCAAGATAATTCCATGAGAATTCCAAAAAACATACCCTTTCCTGCTAACAAAACCGTTTTTGCCTTCTTTGGTGGCGGAGAACCTTTGTGTGTTCATTGTTTGGACTGTTCTTTGGTTTCGGGAGTATAAACGATTCAGTTTTGGCTTCGGTGTGAGCAACCGCGGCTCCCAACGCGCCGAGTACTTTTTCATTACCAATTCTTCAGTTAAAATTCTGCGCACACTGTCATTTGAGATACCCACTATGTCTGCAATCTCGCGCACTTTTACTCGACGCTCATCCAATACGATACGGTGGACTTTTTCAATCATATCCGAGGCAATTGCAGTTTTAGGACGTCCACTACGCTTTTTTCATTGTTTACAAAATCACACCTTGGCGTACTGTCAAAAACATACTAATTGACAGATCACTCTGTGCTGTCATATTTCATCTATTAAAAGATGATTCAATAGAATGGTAATGAAAATTCCTCCAAATTCGCGCCATCTCTGCGTTAGGCCACGTAGCTTCTGAACAATCCTCGTATATAGGTGTTCTATTTAAGAAAATCGAAATATTATGATTCAAAGTTCGCAAAGATTTCAATGACCATCTCATGGAGATTAGTTGATAGAAAACATTTTTGGACATACTGTTAAATCCCTAAAAATACTCAATCGAATAAAATTTGAATGACCACTTTAGCATTTAACACGTTTAAGATATTGGGCATTAAAGGAACAAAAACCTCAAATTGTCTCAATTATCTCATGAAATAAGCGAAATAAGCGTAGAGATCGTTGAAACAAGTGAACATCAATTGAGAGAGGCATCCAAAAACGCAGTAATATACAGGCTGTTCCATTTAAAAACCCAAACTTGTATCGTGTCTTGAATATAGTTTTATATTGTGCAGGACTTGTCTCCAAATGATTTTTATTTGAAATTTTTCTCTAAGTTGCTTATGGAAAGTATTATTTTCTGCCAACGCAATAGGTGGACACGCTGTATAAACTAGGAAGAGCTGAATATCAATTCTGTCGTCTACGCCAAGAAGATTTAGAAACTGCAGAACGCATTCTATGGAAATGTGTCGTCATTGTAAAGCGTGACAAACGGTTGCACGCGCTGTACATACAAGGAATCGAGTGGATGTTCGGTTATTATCGATTGATCTGTGTGCGTGTAACCGATCAACCGATAATAACCGAACGTCCACTCGATTCCTTGTATGTAAATAGTAAACACAGCGGATGCAACCATTTGTCACTTTTTAGTTATTAGTCACAAACGACGTCAACATTTCAGCAGGCCGTTCCTAACATCTAGCATTTGTCACTGCAAGTCACATGCCTTCATAACCCTTCTGGTTATAAAGTCTAAAAATTATTTAACCGGAAAAGCAAAATAAATAATGCTAGAGAGGATTTAGGTGAGAAGGTTTCTAACGAGAGATTTTAGAAGCATAATCAAACAAGACATAACTTACTGGAGTTGCAACAAAGCCTTTAATTTAAACTAACTTTACTTACTTCTTTACCTCCATTATTTTGCTGTCCGATGAGATCCTCGAATTTAGTTACGAGTTCTGTAGCCTCTTTCACATCACCATTTCTGTAACAAAGCACGGCTGTGTCCAGGACGACAATGGGCTGCTCCGGCGCCAGCAACAATGCATGTCTCATGGCCTTTAGTGCGTTTTGCGCGTCCTCCAGAGACATCAAAGCACCTTGAATGAAATACTTCCAAAATTACTTTAGACAATTCCAGTTAAAGGTATCTTTTCAGACAATTCTTTTTTATCTTTAATTTCATGTCATGGTAATAAATGTCATACATTTATTATCTGGTTATGTAGGAGCTTTCAAGACAATCTAACTTCTTGTTGAACGTAGTTATGAAATTAATGTAAATATAATTTTCATATTTGTAGAATTGATATATGTATATATGTTGTGTAATATTATAATTACAAAAGAAACTGTTTTCTAGATTAAATAAATTAATTATTCAGGGTCAATGGGGGCAGTGTCCTCTAGACACTCGTTCGGCAGTTTGAAATAAATAGCAAACAATAATGTCTTACGAAAATTAATTTGAAAGAATAAAAGCAAACCTCAAAATTTTGACGTTACGTGAATTCTGTACTTTTGAATGCTCAAAACTTGAATTTACCTTACCCTTGAAATAAAATGTAAACACTAAACATTTGGATTCATCTGGAAAATACAACGATTAGCCAAATACGTGTTTACTCACCGGCGGCGATGTTAAATAAGCAGCAAGACACATATGTTATACTTAAACTTAAGAAATATGACGATATGCAGCAATATAGGTGTTGGTAATCTGTTTTTGTTGTTACGCAAAGTTGGCTAGAAAAGAGCGCCAGATTAATCTAAAGAGCTCGTTGCTAAGCAAAGTAATCACAATTGTCAAACTGTCAAATCTCAATTCCAAAAGCGTAAATTATTCTTGTTGCTTATTGTTATTATAACCTGCATTTGTCATACTTTCGTTCTTTGTGCTCGTTATTGTTTCATCTCATTTTAGCTTGGTTTGTTAATTGTTGTTTCTCCTTTACTTTAGCGAACTTTATTGTAATTATTTTATAAATAAGTTATATATAAATAACTAAAAATGGACATAATCTAGTAGATCGCAAGCCAAAACAAGATAACATTATAAAATTACAAATAGCACAAATCTAAGCTGCACATTAAAATAAACATGAACAGTTCACTCGAAGATATTTCCAATTAATATTTTTCAAATAAAACAATGTATCATCTTGAACACTCCTATATAAATAACCACTTCCTAAATTTGATTCGACTTCACTTACAGCCCAAAAGGACGAATGTGACGGCGGCGTCTGGTCGCAAATTTACCGCTGCACACAGAAAGTTGAACGCAGACGCTGGCTGCTGTGTTGACAAATGTACCATACCCAAGTTCAGCAATACTCTGGCGTTCAAAGGAGACAACCACAATGCTCGTTTTAAGCAGGTAATCGCCTGAAAGCGTACACTTATATTATAAACCGAAAAAACACTGATAAAAGCTGTGCGCTATTTACAAACGACGAATTCCAAGGTAGACGTTCAGAGCTCCGAATTTAATTAAAATCGGTTCGTATAACGTATAGACTTTGAAACGAGTAATAGAAAGAAGTAGACGTGTTTAAAATTCTCATACAAAGTATTTTTCTTGGTTACAATGTAGTTTAATTTAAAACTGAATAGAATCGTGTCAAACATTTTATTGGTTTTTCTTTGTAATGGGTCTACCTATTCCTGCGTACCACGGGCGTATTTCGTTGAGTTTCTTTAAAATATTCTTATTATATTGAATCCGCGTATTTAATTCAATATGTTGTAATATATTTTTATTAATTTTTTTATTGAAATTAAGATTACTAGCAATATAGCCGGCACATCCACCAAATATTTTATATATTTCCGGTTGAATTGTATGTTCTTGTCGTTTTTCTTTTCGACGTTAAAATATATCATTCTTTTAAATGAATTTCAATCTAGATTTCTAATTTAATTAATTGTATATTAAATTAGTAAGTTATTTTATAGTTTACAGTATCATTGGAGTATGAACTTTGTAAATTAAACAACATTCCTCGCGAATCGCTCCTCGTTTTAATTTGCGCAGTTTAGATTTCATAAAACTGGGAAACGATGTACAAATTTAAAAAAACATTCTATAGTCACTGCAATTTTTCAGACACCAAAAGACTTTCCAAAATGGCTTAGAAAGTCACCCATATAGAAAATTGCTGAAAATATGTACAAGATGTGGTTGGTATTAGTCGAAGGTACATCAACTGTGAACCTGACTTTATGGGCACCGCTCGAATAGTTAAACATTAAGAAATCCATAGTGGTTCTGTGTAAGTTATTCATAATTAAAGAAGGTAGTAATAATGGTCTATTCTTACAAAACTGTTTAATACTAAAATGCATTAAATAGAGTTATACCGTTACCTAGGATATAAGAAGGCCCGAGCGCTCTTCGATGACCTCACGCTGGGTTGTGATGTATCGCCACGCACGATACTAGCCTAAACGGTAAAGAAATCGTTTTTTGCATTTCTTTTTGAAGTTTTCAAGGGCTTCCGGTTTAAAGAGGGTGTCAGTCCTTAACTGAGCCCTTCTTCGTATCCCACTCAATTTTATTTTGCAAAAACAAAGTTTCAAAGCAAAAACCATACACGTAACCGAGCACCGTTTTCTTGAAAGATGTATTTGTGGTTGATATTATTATTATTTGCAATTATACATGTATTTGGACGAAATTAAGGTTGAAATAATACAGTAATTGCAATTTTATTTGAAATGTTGTTCAATTTCACGAGAAAATTTACAGACATGCTATTTAACCAGAGTCTTTAATTTCCTATTATGTGGTGTTTTACTTAATTTATCTTTCCTATTATGTGGTGTTTTACCTAATCTACTATTACTTTTCCCACAATCATTTTTGTTGTCGTCTTTAGGTAAGGTTAGGCGGAAAGAACACAAACTTGACGGATAGAAAGGGACATAATCGTTGTCTTCTTGCATTTCGTGATGACAGACCTTTTTCTGCCTTGTCTCCTTATTTTAACTTGCTTCTTAGTCGAAGGGGCAAAAGTAGGTACTTGTATATATTTTTCTTGAAGAATAGGGATAGAGGGGGTTCGTTAGATTTAATATATGTTCTCTCTGTGTCTTCGAAACGGCTGTTCCTAGTTAATTAATAATTTGTGTGGTACAGAGTGTGCCGAGAGTATTGTTGTTACGGGTTGATTAATTCGCAACAATTGTTTTATCAAATAGCTCGTTTAGTGCGGAGTGTGCCGATACTTTGGTGTTTGCCATATTACCTCACAGTTCTTGCTATTATTATTGGCACGGATAAGTACATCGATTTCATACAATTAACACTTTACGATATCTTCTTTTAAAAATACCTCCAATAAAAATACTATTACATCAAACCCTCATATTTTTACTCAATATACTTTACTAATTTTATTATCTCGCCGAAATTTTTTTACGCAATGACGTCTTGTCAATACACCGCTATAAACAACCCGGACCGTCTAAAAGCTTATACCCAGCAGCATCTGTTCAATCTATTTTCGTCACATCAGAAATCGCAAACGTGCTAGCGCGATCCCATTACTCAAACACCCATCAGCTTCAACGGAACGAGAAAGAGAAGTAGACGACAACAACGAAAAGAAAAGAAACGACGTGACACTTACGGCGATATATTTCTGCTTCGAGTAAAAACACATTCCCATATTGTTCCAGAGTGCCACTGAATCCGGTCGATTTTGCACGGCCAATTTATATTTGGTTAGAGCGACGTCGTACTCTTCGTGAGACTGGAAAAAGGAGAACAACTCTATTAGTTAACGAAGGTATACATGATACCTTACCGGAAAACAGTTCAAAAGGCAAGTCTGCTAGAAACACAGTTTTTCAAAGACTTTCTAATTACACACAGAGAGTTTCACTAGTTGAAGGAAAAGATGGACTCGTTATTGCAAAAAAGGATCTAATGTAGCACTTTATAAAGCACTTTTTGCAAAAAAAATGATATTGCGCTCCTATAGCTTTATAGAGTTGCCTAGTAATTACAAATGAAGTGGCCGTTAAGGAAAAGTAAGGTAACTATTGGAACATTGTCTATTATTATTAAAACGTGACAAACGGTTGCACCCGCAGAGGCGCCGTGGTAGGAGCTGTGTTTACTATGTACATACAAGGAATCGAGTGAACGTTCGGTTATTATCGGTTGATCGGTATGCGTGTACTATTTATAACGTTCGAGAAACTAGTGGAACCGTCCGGGGCGTACCGCGCAAAAGTAGACACAGTATTAATAAAAAAATAGTAGATTGTTACCTTTTATTGACGTATCGATGACCACTGCGGTAATGTGCGGCTGCGTACGCCGTGTAGTACTGGAACATAGACAATGCTTCCATTCTCGATTCGGTCAGGCCTGGACGACGGTCTGAAAACGTTCTCGCATACTTTGCAAATGATCATTCAGCATGTAATGAAGAAGGTTTGCGAAATTCAAATACCCCTGTATCTCTTCTGTGCAGTCTTGAATTCCAGATATAGATCGAACCTTTTCTAAATCCGGATTTTTATTTAAAACTGCACCAAATTTTTGCGAGACATCTAGGACTATAGGATCCGTCAAGCTTTCTAGAGCGGCTGCTAAATTGTTGATGTTATTTAACGAGTCTTGTCTAGATAAGTGAGTATTTTCTAACTATGAAATAGTTTGTCACTACAAAATAGTTTATGGAAATGTCATCTACTTCTTTTTGAACGTCCGAATCGGAAAAAAGTTGCTGACTCTCGCGAACCGCTTAAGAATTAGAAGAATTCAGTTTGAAAATGACATCTTTCACTTAGGAATAATTTTTGCGATAGTAAGATACTGCCTCGTTCCATGTTCCCCATTGCGTCAATACAGGCTGAGGTGGTAGCGGAATTTGCGGATACAATTGCTTGAATACGCGGATATGTTTGGAAAGTTTCACAAACACTTTTTTGATAGGTGATATTAAATCATTCACCCTAGTATACTTGCTTCGAATTGTTTCTACTACGAGATGACATGCGTGTATGAGGCATGTTATGTGAAGAAGAGTCGGAAAGCATACTTTTAACATTCTACCAGCTTTCAGCATTGTTGCGGCTCCGTCAAAAACTAACATGGTGATTTGGGCTCCTACGATACAAAAGTCTCTTACCATATTTTTTAATATGTTTACAACGGTTTCGGCATCAGTTCATTCAATCTTTTTACTGGCTAACAACAAGGAAGCTGCTGGACCATTACGTTCTAAAGGACGAGCCACAATATGAATCACGCTGTGTTTCTGAGCATCGGTAGTTTCGTCCACGGTGAGCCAGATTTTTTGTTTTCTCAACTCGTCTTTTATAGTCTTTTACTGTACTTTGCACATGTTGTAAATTGTACCGCAATTGTCTTTTTGTTGGTAGCTTCCATGATGGAAGATATTTATCCCAAAAAAGACGAAAGTTTTCATTATCTACGAGGTGTTGTGGGATGTTGCACGGGCTCAACATGAACATAAACTCAGACAAAAATTGCCAGTACGGAATATTGTTTCTTAAATTCAATAGATAACGATTACCTGTAATATGACTTCTACATTCAAATGTCGTGCGACCTAGTAATCCTATACCGCAAAATTTGCAACGAATGTGCGAACCTGCAAATTTCAAACCAGGGAAACGCCAAATATATTTCTTCACGTGCGATGCAAGAGGTACACCAGGCTTACGTCCCATATTTTCGAAAACACACAATGAGAATCCGATAAATAACCGAACGACCCAACTCCTCAATGTCTACCGCATTACTGAACTCTGCATCCACATAGATACATCCCCCCCCCCTACAGGCGTCTCTGCGGGTGTGACAAGTGTGACCGAGGGCAGTTTTTTTTGATCGGCAAGGTGCTTTTCACGTTGATTTTCTCCACGATCAACGCACAATTAAAGCGCAATATTATTGTGAAGTACTGAATGCCGGGAAATTGATATAAAAGTAATGATTCAGGTAGTAGAATACGATAAAGCGATTAGTTCTCGCTAAGTCCACAATTTCAGCTCACTATGTGGTGGTAGCGGTCCCGATCATAACAACGATCAAATACAACATATGCGTTATTACACATCTGTAGCGATATAGTCCCCTTGTCGCATTCGATCGTGCGTTCATCAAAACAATCTATATTCATATCTGCGGCCATCATAACGAGTCAAACAAAATCGTAGCTCACCTGTGAAGAGTATGGCCAAAAGTGTCGAATTTGCAATGCGGTGATATGTTCACGGGCGTAATTTAAACGACACCTTATGTGGTTCGCAGTTACAACAAGTTTTCGCACGGGTCTTGACCTCAAGTTTGCTTTTCTCAATTTATTCCTAACCATTTGGTCGGAAATCTCTTAATTTATTAGTTCTTACCCTGAAATCTCGTGAAACTTTGCCAACTGAAAACTGAAAAATTTGCAAGTGGTTCCAAAAGTTTGGATTTTGCTATAATCCAGGTTACTACGTGCAATAATTACTACGGATTAACAAGGCTGTATTATTGATAACTGGGGAGTGTTTATAGTTAAAACAGGTTTTCGCACGGGTCTTCTCCAATTCATGGGTCGTTCTGAGCCCAATTTGAAGATCTTTTGCTGTGTCGTAATATATTGGAAGGTACGATAAAAAAATATACGAATTATGTATAACGTAACGGATTGTTTACTTTATTTCCCATTGAAATTACAATTGAAACTCAAAATCGTACTTTTAAAGCTTTGATGCGGTACATCAATTTTCAGCGGCATTAAATCCCAAGAGATGTCGGAACGTTTTAACTCGCATTAGAATAATGGTTGAATTCGGTACATGCGATGTTGTGTGACCTAGAAGTACGCAAAGATACGACATATACGGATTTTCAGGGTACATGTCGTGCCGGATTATACAATAAAACAAACAGCAGAATTAAACGCAATTTACCGTGATTTAATGTTTTTCCAAGGACGAATTGTTGACGTTCATGCTAACGCGTATTACTTTCGGTAGATGCCATTTGACATGTACAAGCTGTCCCATATTCCTGAGCCACTATGAATAATTCCTTAAATTTATTTCTGAAGTAACCTATATAAGTAACAAAGGAGACAGCATTTCAATCTCATATACTAAGATTTGGATTGTACCTTTCGTTACACCCCATATGTAAATGAACTTGCAAATAATCGAAATATTTGATTTAATTGTTTGCCAGAAGTAAACTGTCAGTCGCCTCCATTAATTTGGAACAATCTCTTCAATATGTCTTGTCTAATGCAGTCTGCGAAGCTTCTGCTGAACTTGATGAGTATCCTTTTGTATCTATTGATCCTTATCATCCAGCATTGTGCGTCTCCTTGCCTTTTCTAAATTGTTACCCTTCATTTTCAATTTTTTTATCTAACAACAATTTCTCAAGTTAATTACAGTAAGTTATATTGTGATATCATACAGCCAGACTGGTCAGTCTTACAAGATTTGAACAATGTTAATAGTGCTATTGAAGGTTTCTATAACACTCTACCGGGTGTCCCAGATTCAAAGTTACAAGCGATATCTTCCTTATTTGTAGAGATAAAAGGTCGAGCAAGATGTCACCTACCTCGTATTTCTCGCCGATCTTTTGTGTCACCGGCTGCTGCCATATTCACACGAGGTAATTCTCCTTCTAGCATCTTCAGGCGTTTGGTCAAGCTTCTGAAGTTTTCCATGAGCTTCTCTTGCATATTTCTGGAATTTTCAATGAGCTTCTCTTCCGTATTTCTAGAAAGCTTTTCTTCCATTTTTATATTCCAAATCTTCTCTTAGACTTTTGAGCTGTCAATTAGCTTTTCTTCCATAATTCTAGTATTTTCCAAGAACTTTTCTTCCATGCTTCTGGAATATTCTATGAGTTCCCTCTGCTTCTCTTCCACGTTTCCAGAATTCTCCAGCGGTTTCTCCTCCATGCTTCTTAACATTTTCCCGAGTTCGCTTATGCCACCAATTACGTCAAACCAGTAATTTTCTGGATCTTCGCCTGCTACATCTATCGTATTTTTCAATCGTTGTTGTAGTTTGAATTTTCTTCCGCTTATATCTTGGCCTCTTTCCTCCAATTCACGTTTAAGATCTTTCGCCTTTAATTCGATTAATTTTTTGATGTCACTGCTTTATCATTAAGAGTCTCAGATTTATTTTAACAAAGAAAAATGTCGCTTACCTCACACCTCACACCAACTCTTTCGAAAAATTAAGGATGTCTATGATAAAAGAATATTAACTAGTAGATGTCACTCACCTGTGTAATGCATCCAATACCCAGCAAAGCGTCTGCACATGTTGGATTCAACGCCAAACTGGAACTCAACCTTTCGAATGCCAATTGGGTCTGTCCGGTTTTGATGTAAAGTAACCCAGATTTCGTGAGCATATTTACGCTGTCCGGACAAACCCTACGAAATAAAAAAGGCAATCGCAAACGCATTTATCAACTGCAGGTAGTGAACTAAACTTACTCCAAAGCCGCGTTACAGACAGCAATAGCGGATCTAATGTCGTTTTCCATCAGTAATATTTTTATAAGCAGCGCGTAGGAAAGTTCTTGTTTACCGCATTGTACCGCCTTATTAGCATATTCTCTGGCTTTTTGGACGTTTCCCAAAAGGATTAAGCATTCCCCTGTTGCAGGAAAAACGAATTAATGATCTTAATACCCTGCATGTGCCTCATTAGGCATTTAACTTTCCTGGAGGCTTTCGTTTAGCAAAAATAAGGTATATGGTTCATAATTATACAGAAGAAAAGAGCCTTTCATGTTTTATTACAAATATTCATAAAATACAAGGGAGGCATAGCCAAAATATAAAGGTACTATATGAAGAAGGGACGACAACTATTTTAAAATGAAAATGAACTTTTGTGAATATTTTTCTTTAGAAATAACGTTGGTTTAAAGCCTACAAATCGTTTCACTTACATAAAACAGCCATTATCATCTCCAAAGGTATTTACAATTTCTTCTAAAGTACCCTGCACATGCATACTTAAGTAGAAGAGATGTCAAAAGAGCAAAAGAGAAGCCAAATTTTAATCCCTCATTTAATCATGTCGCACAAGCAACACAAACTTCCTTCCCATCATAAAATATAATTAACTAGATAGAAGATTTATTCCAAAAATGGTTCTCAAGGGAGATTGCGTTCCAAATACAAAACTAAGTGCGTAAGACAAAAATTATTAATTTATTATACAAACTTTAGGTTATGCGCGAAATATGATAACTAATGCAATAAAATGGAAATGAAGTCATACAAAAACGAGGCCAGAGTAAGAAAAACAACCTCGTCAGTAATTAATAGGCCGGGCACAAAGAGCTTCACGTCAGGTTAGAAGTAAGGTTGACGCGCCCACGACGCGACGTATGTATACAGATAAATCGGCACGGGCTACCTCAGCGAATGAAACTATTGATTTATTGCACAGTTTCTCATCAACCCTTCGCAGCGTTAGTCGTAATTATAGAGATACATATATGTATGTACATATGTCTAGCGTACGCAAGGAAAATAAACGATCGTTTGCTAACAAAATCACTAAAATTATCAGTGAATTTCCAGATTTGAACTATAATGGAACTAAAGTATTTTGTGCAACAAAGACCACTGTAAAAAAACATATAAACAGTGAACAGCGTAAAAATGAGAAAAATGGCGTGCCACCTCAAACCCAATTTAAGTTGAATCTACTTTTGATGTTTATTGTTTGTGGTTTACCGCTTCACTTACTCGATAAAGAACCGTTTCGACAGTTTTGGCGTATAAACAATCCCGAGTGGAATGGTAAGTTCCACACGGACAACGTTACGGAAAGAGCTACCAAGTATATGTAAAGACATCAAAAATAGGATCAAAGCAGACTTAAAAGATAAACAGCTGTGGCTATATCTTGATGAGACGACAGATTGTAAAAAAAATCGATTTTAAATATTATAGTACGAGTACTAGATCCTGTTAAACCGAAATTTGCAATCTCATTAGCTAGCAAAAGACTAAAAACGTGTGCTAACGAAGCAAGTACGGGCGTAGTGCTCGACACGTCACAACAGTTTCAAGTGTCAACTAGTCAACTGTTGATGTTTATGGGCGATGAAGCAGCTACAATGTGTAGTGTAGGCCGTTCTCTTAAACAAAAACGTGAGGGACTTTTACATGTTACGTGTAAAGTTCATGCTTTACATCTTGTGGCACAAACTATTCGAGAATGTTACTCGGAGGTGGATGCATTAATTGCAAATACAAAAAAAGTGTTTCTCAAATCTTCCAAATAGATTCGAGCATTTTATAGGCTTTGTCCCGGTATTTGCGAACCACCATAGCCGATTTTTACGCGTTGGGGAACATGGTTGCAAGCGGCTTTTTATTATTCTAAACTTTTCCAAGAAGTAAAATCTGTGATTTTACGATTCGACCCTGAAAAAGCTACAGCTACTAAGGCGAGCCAGAAAGGATTCCTAGATACTTCTGTTGAAACAGATTTAAAAACTATTAGCAACAACTATAAACGACGGTCGCGTTATAGCAAAGTTCGACAGTGTTTTAAAAAAAATTCCGATTATCCGAGATTAAGACAAATGTGTGGTAGTGCCTATGTTCTTCCCTAGATGCTGAACGGTCTTTCTCGAAATATTAGAACATTTTTTTATCACAGCGAACAACCTTCACCGAGACAAATGTGGAAACATACCTGATGGTGCAAATTTTTCAACAATCCTATCCACATTGTTAAGAAATTACGTTTATTTATTATATTATTATTTATTGTTGCGGTATCAAGTACCACAGATTTTTGAAGAAACTACTTTCTTTGCTTTTTACGGTTATTACATTACATATACAACAAATGCCGTTTTCAAACAAAAAAAGGCTTATAATGGCAATAAAAGCCTTTCAACGTGTGCATATATTCGCTTTATTTACTAAACATTTTTATTGCGTCAGCTTTTATTTTATACACTGGGGTATTGATTTCAAAACATCACTTCTGTCGGCTGTGAGTCGCACATACACTATTTCTAATCTGCGGCCTATGCGACTGATTCGATTCTGTTGCGAAGACCGATTATGCCTGGCTTAATTAATGCCATACGAGGGCCTCAGTAAGTTAATCCATTCAACCGTTCTAAATATACACTTCGGTCACGATGAAACGACATTTTTAACCTGCACTACAACTTGATACCACTTCCGATTTGAACGTAAATGGTAACAAGTCTAACATTTTAAATAGAATATCCTATATGCTTTTACGGATTTAGAGAGGAGATTAAATAAATTTTTCAGTGAGCCCTCCAATACGTAAATTAAATAAAACAAATAATAACCTGACTAAGTTGCAAAATAAACTGAAATAGTTCTTAAAGCAAATGCTCAAACTGTCACCCATCTACTTTATAATATTTCCGAAGCCGGGGGCATTTTCCAACAATACCGGATAAATTAAACGAATTTCGTCAGGTATTCACTCTTTTAAAAACGGCAATAAGAGAGAATGTGGGAATTATAGGGGTATCAGCTTCTTGAGTACTGTATCAAAAATCTACAACAGGATTTCGGAAAAGAGGCTAAAAGACATAACAGAAATACAACTAGAAGAACCCAAATGTGGATTCAGAATAGGCAAGGGGGTACAGGACCATATATTTACATCGAAGCAGTTAATAGAGAAGAACAGCAATAACAACATATATATCGCTTTTACTGATATAAGAAAAGCATTTGACAGCGTCCCAAGAAAAGAAGTTTGGAACAACCTTAGAAAAAGAGGAGTACCAAGTAAACTATCAAAAGCAATTTGTATAAGAAAACAAAATATTACGTTAGAACAGGAAACTTGAAATCAGAAAATTTTTTAACCAAAGAAGGATTGAGACAAGAGAGAGTACCTAGCCCGGTGCTTTTCAATATAGCACTAAATGAAGTTATAAAAGAGACCAATAGGAAAACAAAAAATTACAAGTCGGGTACAGAAAAATGCAAATAGTAGAAATAGCAAAATGTGCTTTTGCCAACGACTTGATGGTTTTTGCAAGAAATGAGAGACTTACAAAAGAATTTAGACATCTAGAAGACAACATTGGAAAAAAGGAGCACGCAAATAAACGTGGAAAAACTAAAGTAATGACAATAGGCAAAAAAGATTTAAAAATAACAAAAAGACTAGATGGAGCAGAAATAGAACAAATAGAAACATTTCAGTATTTAGGGGTAAATATACATACATAAAGGCGGAAAAGAAGATGCAGAAATAAATAAAAGAATAGAAAATACGACAAAACTATATGCATACGAAAAAAAGGAATATCGAAGGAAAAAAATAACAGTCTACAACACAATATCCAAACCAATTATGACTTACGGATGTTGAATAGTCAGATGAAAAGTAAAATACAGTCCCTAAAGATAAAATATTTGAGACGTGATACTCCTTTCTCGCCATACTAAATGACTATTTTGAAAAATCCTTACCTATATTGTAACTTGTTCCCAAACTATTGAGAAATAAGCTATTACTGTCAATGCTGATTAAATATTGGTATTGTTTGCTTTTTACTTCATTAAACAATAAAGATATGATTAAGAACATCTTAATACTGATCAAGTTTGATCATCTTTCGATCCTTACAAAAGGTAATCTTAAAAAAAGATTAAACTGCAATACCATTAAAAATAAATAGTATTAAAGGCATAGGATCGACTTTCTTGGGGAATTTACATTTTCTTTGAAGCGAAATGATGGGTGGATAGTAATATGCCATAGACATGGCAGCTAAATCAGTACGAGGCATACGACCCTACTAGCATTATGATTTTGAAATCAAGTTATATTAGCAGGTTCCCTTTAGTTAGACACTCTTTCAGTTTGTAGTACTTCCTTTTCTCCAGAGAGTGCCCCGTGCAATCTTTCAGTAAGATCATTCTTGGCCGCATGTATCATATTAAACTTTCTGGGAGAAACTCGTGCAAAAACTTTCGCCTCGTGTACCTTATCATCTGCCCTTTCACCCAAAAAGGTATTCAAATATATGCAATCACATTAGGCGAAAGTACAGCGATATTTGCGACTGCCAAGGAAGTTAAACGAGCTATGGGAGCATCTCAAAATGGATTTCAATCTTTCAAAACACTATCTCTTCATACTTTGACACAATCAGTTACATCCAACTCACGAATTTTACTTAGACTTAAAGCTAAACGATGAACAATTAGCAAGGGCAAGTCAATATAAAGTTTTAGGGGTATGGTTTGACGAAATACTTAACTGGAAAGTTCACTGCGAAAACCTTCTGTCAAAGATTAATTCTCTTTGCTACCTCTTTCGAAGCCTGAAGAATATTCAAACAACTCAACAGCTGCTAAGCATTTATCACGCGTATGTAGCAAGTAGACTGACCTATGGTATTAGCTTTTGGGGAAACTCAACACTGGCAAATAATATTTTTATAAGCCAAAAGAAGATCCGTTGTATTGCTGGGATTAAACCTGCAGATTCTTGTAGGAATTCTTTTGTTAGCTATGATATCCTGACATTACCTTGTATATTCATTCAAGAATTAGCGATATATGTTCATATAAATAGGCAGAATTATAGATCACATCGAGATTTTCACGACTATCAAACTAGATTCGGGGAGGATCTCCTCACTCCAAAATCCAGGTTGACTATGTATCAGCAGTCGCCCGAAATTCTAGCTATTAAGATCTACAACAAACTTCCTTCACACTGGAAGAAGTTCAATTTATCTAAATTTAAACAGCAAGTCCAACATATGTTGCGTAGCAACGGCTTTTATTCGATACAAGAGTTTTTGACAAGTAATGTTACTTGATTTTATAATTATATCTAATTCTGATGATGCTTTAACGTGTAAGCGCTCCGCCCAATTACCTTTTATTATTGCTTTTGTAATTGTAGGCTTACTTAATGTATTTTTTTAGTGTTATTACTGTTGTATTTGTGTTTGTATTGTGTGTGTCTTTGGACCATTTCCTATACTTTTCTAAGTCGTTGGAAAAAATAAATTGTTATTACAATACTAAAAAGAACGATGGCAGTTATAAGAACCAGACGTATTTGGATTTTTTACTTAATTGTCTTGTAATACGAAATTTTTCTCAGTTTTCTTGACTTAATGTTAACCAACATATATTACAAATACACTATATTATTTAGTACAACAGAAATGTTACATGTAAACTGTAACAAAATGAAATTTATGTAACCCATCTTGTAGTACATTGCACGGTGATATTACATTAACTGGAAATTTGTTAGAGTGAAACTATGAGATGTGGAGATTGTTTGGCAAAATGCCCACGATTTCGGGACGTACTTTATTTCCGCATTTATAATTGCTTTCACAACTTCCTGTTTTGCATAACTAAACACTTGGTGACTGAGCTAAGAACAAATACTGCCTACGCTCGTTGTGTATCCACGTGCGTTATAAAAAGAAGGTATATTAACATATGTAAACATTTTGCTCCTGAAACAGTGAATAAACAGTCAACAAGGGATAATTTTAGGTAAGTATGTATAATCATCTTTGAGGATTTCTTACACAGTGTGATCAAAAAAGGCTGATTAAGTTGGCAATCCGGAAGCAGATATTTTTGGCTTGTTAAGTTTATAACATTTTCTACTGTCAAAATTGATAGTTGTAATTCTCATTGACGTGCGGATGTTTTGAGTGAGATTTATCGTGTGTCGTTATCTGTTATTCTCACTTTGTTTTAATGTATCTCCCTTTATATTTTTAAATAACAGTACTTATCAGTGCTAAAGGACGATAACGGTTCGATAATGACGAGGGTTCTTGGATATACTCGACGGAATTTTGCTATGAGCAGTACATCGCAATGTATCCGGAGGATGTTGTACCTTTTGACACTTTTGCCCAACATCAACAACGTACTGTTGAACGCTTTATGGAGTCTGGAAGTGTATACCAACGGAAGTCCCCTGGCAGACCTAAAATTGTAACGGAAGAGGTTCACGAAGATATCAGTTAACGAATGCAACAAAGCCCAAATAAATCCCTTCGTAAACTTTTACAGCAAACTGGTAAATTTTTCTTGTCTTTTTAATATAATATATGTAATAAACATTTCTGTTCTAGGGGCTATCATACGGAAGTTGTGACAATGTAGTTCGTAAACAACTACAGATGCATCCGTATAAAATGACAGCAACTGTTTGCCCAAGATTTTAATGCCCGAGTACAATACTGTCAGTGGTTCCTTAACGTAATGAATGACAACGTTGTATTGGACAATACATTTTTTACTGATGAGGCTTGGTTCCATTTATCTGGCTATGTAAATCCCCAGAACTATCCTACTTGGTCCACTGTAAATCCGCACAGGTTGGTCGAAACAAATTTACACCCAATTAAAATTGGTGTATGGGTAGCAATGTCACGTAGGCGAGTTATCGGTCCTATTTTCTTTCACGAGACTATTAATACTGAGAGATATAGAGAACAGATTTTAAATCCACTTATAGCTGAACTAAATGATGACGAAATGCAACGAGGTTATTTTCAACAAGATGGTGCCACTGCACACACAGCTGCAGCTACTTTGCATTTTTTGGAAACACATTTTCCTCAGAGAGTAATTATACGAGGAAGCCTCCAAGATCACCGGATCTGACCCCTTTATATTTTTATTTATTTGGAAGCTTGAAGCATAGAATCTATCGTACTCGACTTCATAATATTGACGAACTACAGGCAGCTATTGGAAACGAAATTCAAAATATTAATGTTGAGACATTTCGAAAACAAGAGTTCAAGTCTGTTTAAATAATGAAGGCGAACATTTTGAACAGTTTTTATAAAAAATTTTATATTCTGCGTACTGAAATAATTAATGTAACAAACGAGTTTTATATTCATAAATTAATCTATGGAATTCAAATGTGAATGTAGTTACGTGAAACTTACATATGTACCATTTGTTATAAACATTCTTTTTATTTTAATACATGTGTAAATATTTGTCTTATTTACTGAAATGTGATATGTTGAACTTTTGTTTTTTCTATTGCATATAGAATTTCATTTTCCACATCTTAATAATACTAAATATGTGTCTGGGGTTTCATTTCATTAATTAATTAGAAAAAGTATTGACAAATTTATCAATGAGATTTAAACGTCAATAATTACCCATCATAAATACAACTTCCCGTCTCCGACGCTACTGAAATTTTCATAATAATAATACTACCAATTTTTCAGGTGCGCTAACACAATCAGACATTTTTGATCTCACTGTATCTTGGAAATCTTATGAATCGTAATACTTAATTAGAAGTTGGTATTAGTTTTAATGTGTTAGGGAATTTCCATGCCGTAGTGTTTTTACAATATAAGAAGAAGTAGGAATCTATGCGGAGACTGTACTTCAAGATGTAGCATGTAGTTTGTTACAGTTTGTTTCGTGTTCGTTTTGTTTAAGTAAATCATTGAATATAATGTCGTGTATTCTTCACAATTAACAAGAAAATAACAGGTTATGGGTCTAGACACACCACAGGCATATCCAAGGAAGTTGTATCCGAAATTGGTAATGTAAAGACAAGAAAATAACAGGAAAAGCAACGTATGTTACTGATTTGCTCCTATATATTTTAATGGACAACCTTCCAGCTTTTTGTCATAGAGATTTAATTTTAAAAAATATCCAAGAAAATGTCAACATCGAGCATTATATATCTAGATTCTCTATTTTTTTTGAAGCGGGGTATATCCATCTTAATATTACGACGCTATAATGATATGATGCTACTATGGGACTTATGACCTGTAAGCAAAATATAAGAACCCTAACAGTGTCTTGTATTTTGCGAAGAAAGTAGGAATTTATGACGATAATCTCAATTCTTACGACGTCGTCCGGACTACATCCATAAGTTAAATTATGAATAAAAACCATCCTTGGAGGCAAAAAAATGTAGATATGGTATCCCTACATAGAATAAAAACGTTTTACGTGTATTATTTATAAATTTAAAGTGTTACTTCACTAGAAGTAGAAAGCAAGCTAAAATGTTGCTATTTTAAAACAATATATAAATGTGCGTCCTATTCAGTTAGCTTCAGTCAAGGCATCAATCCTTCCTTTGCATTATAATTAAACCAAGGTCATTTTCCCACAGTAGTATAAGAAAGTTAAGATTTAACCTGTATGAAGGTATATACGAGGCACGTCCAGAAAATAAGTTCCGTTTGTATTTATTGCTGCGGCAACGCTGCAATCGCAGTTCGGCGCATGCGCAGTAGTTGCTCTGAATTAAGGAGAAGGAGATGACGCCATTTCGAGATCGCTGTTTGTTGTTTACAGTTTATAGTGCTTGGTTTGAATGGCGAAGTTGATTGAAAATCCCGGCGCTTGTAAGATTAGATCTGTAATTCGTTTTCTGAATGCGAAGTACACTAAAGCAGTCGATATTCATCGACAAACTTGCGAGGTTTACGGAAATGGTAAGGAGATGAGTCCGACAGTGCAATGAAGGACGTGAACAATAACGAACGAAGTCGGCGTCCAAGTTTGGTTAATGAAGTTGAGGAGCTCGTAAAGGAAAACCGTAAGATTACAATATCTGATCTCTCTACGAAATTTCCGCAAATTTCAAGAGCACTTCTTCATGAAATTGTTTCTGAGAAACTGAATTTTCAAAAACTGTATGCTCGTTGGATGTCGAAAACTCTTACAAAGCAACACAAAAAACAACGTCAGGGTAGTGTACTTGATTTTTTAACATATTACAACAAATATGGTGATGACTTTCTAAGCAAGATAGTGGCCGGGGTTGAGACTTGGATCGCTTATGAAACCTCTGAATTGAAACGACAATCAATAGAATGGGGGTACACTTCGTCACCAGGAAAGACTAAAGCCAAGCAAATCTTGACATCTCGAAAAATCATGTGCACAGTCTTTTGGGATAAACACGGCATTCTACTGGTGCATTTTTTACCGTGAGACGAAACAATCAATGCAAATGAGGAAGCTGCGTCGCGCAATACAGAATAAGCGCCGAGGAATGCTCACAAACGGTATTGTTTTCATTCATGACAATGCCCGACCTCACACTGCGAACAAAACACAACAACTCTTACAGGACTTTGGCTGGACCCAGTTTGACCACCTTCCGTACAGCCCTAACCTCGCCCCTAGCGACTTCCATCTCTTTTTGCACATGAAAACCTTCCTTGGTGGTCAAAAAGCGGCTACCGCGTCGTGTTAAGGTTTGAGCAGTGGTGGCCAATGTTTTAACAACCACGCGTCAATTTTTTCCTCATGCGAGTTCAGATGCACCATACAACTCGAGCACCATTTCTACCTTCTTACGTTCATGGTTGGGGTCGGAAAATATGGATAGGGGTAGGATCTGCTTAATTAATGTACGTCAGTTCAAAAGATACACATTTATTGGAGTCATAATCTACAACAGTGACCAGGTATTGGAAGAAAGAGCGATCGCTGTTGTGGACCCCGCGGATTGTGCCACAATTACCGAGAGTATCTCAAATTAATTTAATTATTGTAAATTTCGCTAGCTTGTCAATGTTTGGTGTTATATTTGTTACTGAGAGCAATAGAGAATTCTTCAAATTTAGATCAGTCATTCGCGACTTTATCTTTCGACGGCTGTTAGCTGTCTCCGATGAGGTCTGGACAAGGTAACGTCAATATATCATGATAGTGTGGCTTAAGCTATCTATAGTGAATTTCGACTGAAATTCACGTTCCGTTGATACTATACATGTCGACATTTCGTAGTAGCGTGGCTCGAGCTATCTATTACGAAATCTCGATGACCGATACATTCAAAGTAGGTTACCGAGAATGTTTTGCAAGTTTCTTGCCGCGACACGAAGTTTAAAGACCCGATTAAACTCGGACCAAACTCGTAACTAAGAAATAGAACGTTTTGTTTTCAGTGTGTATCTATTTTACTCGTTGTATATATATATTTGCATATGAGCTTTATTTTGCTTTGCTAGAGAATTTTATTTTATTTCATGAAGTTATGTATAAATAAAGTGTTGTCAATGTACTTACATCTTTTCATCATTAATTGAACCCTTTGGCACTTTTAACGCCACCCCTGTGGTTAAAGACCGTCTGTGCACGCTGCGACAATCATTCCGATATCCACTTAACTTTTCTTAATCACTAAAAGCCGCCAACATCTAATAGTTTTGTTTTAAGAAGTAAATAAAAATTAAACCACTTAAAATACATGTTGAAAATCTGATATATGACAGATGAAAATCCCGTGACAATTAGCGACATCCCAGCAACAGAAAATCAGACTATATAAGTATGTTCACTAAGTTTGTTTAGAATAAGAGAAGTTAATGTTGTATATTTTACTTCCGTCTGAATCACTAAGTCATATCGAATTGATTAAATGGATTGTCTAAAAGTAAAACCGTCATATATTCTTTATACGATAATCTCCTGTATATCATCCAGAGATGTCACTAGTGAACATGATATAATAGCTTGACGAACGAGTAAAGACGGTCGCATTGTAATTTGGCACCTTATTACATTCTGGCTCCCGAACAGAAAAGGGCCACGTTACAACATATTCTTTTCGTAATTTAGACCCAAGAACGAGCTTCATTTTTCCTTCTATGTTAGCCTGATGCTGTGTTTTATAGTGTCTATTAAGGTCATGTCTTCTATTATGTGCAAGTGTATTTTCACAAACAATGCAGAATGGTTTTCCAGATGAACTTGCTATAAATAACAACTCTTTCTCCCACTATGCATTAAATTCACGCTTACCATCACTTTCTGCTCATTTTAAACATAGAAAATTACAAAACTCACAGAGAAACAAACAGATCACAAGTACGTTCGTTGAATATCAACTTTAAATTGTGCAAAAATGGCGACGAACTGAAATTACTAAGAGCATTCTGGTGTTCAAAGCATGAAAACGAATCGCGACGAGCTGAAAGTACTACGAGGAACTAGAAGGGTGTATTAATTAAACTGACTGAGAGCACTCTGGTGTTGACAATATGAAGATGGATTCAGTTGTGACGCCTACTTCAAAAGAATAAGTACGCCAACAAGGATGCAATGCGCCACTTGTAATCATCCAATGCGACAAGTTTAGCGCAAACGCCACAGGTTGGCCACCTGTGGGTTAGAGAGATACCAGAGGCTGTGGGCATCTCGAAAGAACGTATTGACTGAAGATTTGGGCATGAAAAGCTAGCCGCGCGTTAGGTGCTGCACTGGCTCACTCAGGACGCATTCGAATGAACATTTCCAAAAGCCCTGTCGAAGTAGTTTAAGTGAAATAAGTTAAGAGTTTTGGCGCCGATCAATAACATATAGTTGAAACAGTGGACTGCGAAGGGTGAATCGCCTCCGAGAAAGGTGAAGACTGTTCCATCGGTCGGGAAAGTGATGGCGACTGTTTTTTGGGATAGTCATGGTATTGTGTTAATCGATTATCTTGAAAAAGGAAAAACAACAACGGAGGCCTATTACGTATCAGTACTTAACAAGCTAAAGGCAGAAATTGCGGAAAAGCAGCCGCATTTGAAGAAAAAATAGGTTTTGCTTCACCAAGACAACTTCAGTGGTCACCATGGCAAAAATTCACAAACTGGTGTTCGAATTGATAGACCACCCACCCTATTCACCAGATCCAACCACGGCGACTTTTTTCTGTTTCCTAGACTCAAAGCTTCGCAATCGTAAACGCCTATTTTAAAAAACAGGAGCTTCGCTGGGAAAAGTGTATAGACTTACAAGGAGACTATGTTGAGAAATAATACTAAATTTGACAAAAAATACTTGCTACTGTGTTAGGTTGGAAACTTTTCAGACTTCCCTCGCACATGTGGGCACGCGATTACTCAAGCATCGTGTCACTGAAATTATAGTAATCCACGCCCAATGTAGATATTAATATATGCCGACTCTAATTGCAGTGCAGGTGTTCAAATATTGTCAAGATGAGAATACGAATAGTATCAATGGCGTGACATCTTACATACATATATTTAATGATTTCCATACTGATAATAATTTCACATAGTTTAACCTTTAACGGTTACTTAGCGATCTGACATGCCGGGACAGTAATTTAAACGTTTATGTATATTTCAATAACGTTTTCAGCTTTAGCACCAAAGGTCTTCTTACCTTTGTTTAACTGTTAGTTTTGTATGTTTATCACAGTCTTATGGACCTTGTGTGTAGACTGGTTCTATACAACGCGGATTCTTATCAGCTCAATACCTACAATCGTAACGGTTAACGTGTTCTTTCAAATAAAACGTTGATTCATCCGGAAACAACACATGGTTGATAACATTTTTCTTATTCATCAGTATTTCGCAAAATTCAGTTGTACGATCAAAATCATCTTCACTCAATTCCTTATGTAAATGAATTTTGTATGGATGATACCATTAACGATTTAGTATTTTTTAATTGAGGCTTTTCTAATGCTATTGTGTGTAGATGTTTGCTGTCGTAAATACTTTCGTGTAGTTATTAAATAAAAATAAAATAATGTGTGCTCAAACACTTACCATTTTAAGAGCCCTCCGTGAAATCGCAAAGTGAATAATGTCTGTTAAATATCTGCAACATTAGGAATGCTTCAACAGTTGTTTCGACAGACCGAGTGCGGCGCCAGGAAAAAATGTGTTTATATGCAGAGAACGAACGTTCTACATCTAGTGACGTTATATTTGCGTAATTAAAATATTCTTTGAAACAACTTAACGGTTCTGTTGACGCACCTTCACAAATGTGTCTTAATGTGCCAAAATCAGAATCTTTCTCTAAAGCACTTTCAAATTTTTCTAGAACACAAACATTTTTTGCGTCTTCTATCGCGCATAGCTGTGCGTGAACATGTTGCACTATTTGCACAGATTCCACTAACGACACCGAAGGATCTTGTAACTTTTCTATTGCCTCCGCTAGTCCGAAGTAATTGTTCTGAATAATTTTTAAATCCGTTTTAATCCGACTATCTTTTCGACTGGCTTTTCTTGATAGCGGCAGCTTCCTTTGGATCGAATTGTAAAACCACGTTCTTAATATTCTCATAATATTTATGATAATAAAACGCAGCATTTAACCAAGTTCCCCAACATGTAAGAATAGGTTCTGGTGGCTCAGGTATACGGGGGCACAGTCTGTGAAATTCGCGAATACGTTTCGGGGATTTGACAAACACTGCTTTTGTATGCGCTATTAAAGCGTCTACCCCAGGATAACATTTTCTGATACCATCTGCCACAAGATTGAGAGCATGAATTTTACACGTAGTATGTAACAAGTTAACAGTATGCTTTTTAAAAAACCGGCCTACAGAAACCGTGTTTGCGGCACCATCACTCATAAACATCAACAGTTGGTTTGTTGAAAGTTCATACTTTTCCAATGTATTTAACACTTACTTTACAATTACTTCGACAGTACATTGTTGTATTCGTCTGGAAACTAATGGAATTGAAGGTGACGATTGATCCGGTTCCATTTTACGTGCCATTATATTAACGACCGAATGTTTTTTACGATCTGTCGTTTCGTCCACACATAACCACATTTTGTTTTCTTTCAACTCCGATTTAATTCTTTCTTCAACATATTCACGAGCAGATAGCATTATCCTTCGTAACGATGTCCGACTTGGTAATTTGTACTCCGAATAGTTATTATACAAGACAAGCGCTTCCTTGTCTAGTAAATTAAACGGTATATTACATACAATAAAAGTAACACAAATTAAATATAAATTGGTCATAGTCTCGTGTGCAAGTTTTTTTTGTAGCATGCCGTTCACTGTTAACGTGCCGTAGACAGTCCCTTTTGGACCAACTCATCAACGGGACATTGCATACTACACATTCAATTTTAGCGCCATCATACGTTAAGTCAGGAATTTCGGCTAAAAATTCTCTAACTTGGTCCGCCTTGGGTCGTTTGCGCGACGTACACAACATTTCTAAATAACACGTACCGCGCTAATGGAAGGTCGAAGCTACACTGAGGCTTGTATGTAACCGTATAGATACGATGCAGCTGCCTGTTGGCGCGCGTAGCCAATTCGAGTGATCAATGATAGCTATCGCGTTGATGTCTTTAGGTTTTCTACTAAATCTAATTTGTAGCACTTTTTGGTCTTCCCGACCTTGGTCTCAATGTTTTAAACACCGTCAACTTTGATATTGGTTCTTCATTACACTGAATTTCGCTGAAAAGTCTCGCCACTTCAGCACAACTGCGTTTTCAATCTCCACACGCTACCATTATCAACATTTCAATTCTCTCAGTTTCATTTAAGCAACGCATTTTGTGACAATTATACGAATTTGACAAATTGGAATCAATTACTTTTCAATTGGTTGGTGACTTGATTTGTTTTAATCTTTTGGTTAATTTTTATCGCATTTTTATTAAACATAACATAAGCATTGCCACATTGCTGAATTCAGAAAAAAATGCTCTTTCCGAAATTCAAAAAACTGACTCCCCTTCCTATTTAAAGAAAATTAAGTTGGCCTTAGATCTCAAAAACAAATGAAAATACAATTAATTGAACTTAAATTCTTCTAACTCTTTACCAAACTACAAGGATTTTCGCTTATTAATTCGTAAAATATTTAACCCTTTCCAGACTTTTTAGCCAGCCTGTATATTCTAAGCGAAATTAAAATTTAATTACAAAAAGGATTACCGTTGGGTGTTCAATTCTCAACGATACTTTCCAATAACTTCCAAGGAGGAACAAAATACCCGTTAATTGTTTCGAGCACTGACTTCTCAGCACTTGAGGATTACCTCCTCCAAGAATATCTATTGTAGCCGTAGCTGTGAATCCATTTAAGAAAGCAACGGAAGCGGAACTAAATTGGATCAGGCATCTTCCATCAGGGAATTGCTAGATGCGAATGTAAAATAAAGACGAAAGGTGTAATATAAGCCACCGGCTATAGAGCTTTAAAGTTTAAGGAAGGAACCTGTAGAATCCAGGTATTACGCAGGAGGAATATTTCCCCTTTACAACAACATTTTCAATTAACTTATAAGCGAAAAAAAACTATATCGTGAAATCCTCTTCAAAAGCAAAATTCAAGTAACTGAATGGCATAAACTGTATCTATTAACTTGAAATACCCAAGCAGCTGAAAGTAAGTTTGCTGTTTCAAAAAGAAAAATAGCATTGGACAACAAATTTTAGTTTATTTGTTGTATCTTGTTTGAAAAGTGCCTTTTTTTGTTAATTTTGGGGCGCTGAATACAAAAATGACAATGAAATTAAAAACTTGGTTGTAGTTTTCAAGAACAAGTTTTCCTATTTTATTTTTAACAAAATAATAAAAAATAGACACTTTTACATTTTTAGAGTCACTAAATGCGCCGTCTTTTTGCTATTCTTTTGTGAATTGTTTCTGGGGCATCTCTAACAAGAGTCCGATAGTAGTCGGCAAGCACGGAAGCATTCCAATTTCCCTGGTACCTTTTTTCCATTGTTGCTATATCCTGATGGAAACGTTCGCGGTGCTCATCACTTACGGCTCCGCAGTTTCCAGGAAAAAAGTCCAGGTGTGAGTGTAGGAAATGGATCTTTAGAGACATATTGCAACCCATTTTTTGATACGATGACAGCATATTTTCCATAAGAGTAACGTAATTGTCAGTTTTTTTATTTCCCAAGAAATAAGTGACCACGAGGCGAAAGTCATTCCAAGCATTTTTTTCAATATCTGCTAGAGTGCTGTCAAAATGTTCGTCTTTCAGAATATTTCGAATCTGTTTTCTAACGCAGGTACTGAAATACTGGCCGATCTCTATTCAGTGCCTTAACAAAGTTTTTCATTAGGCCCAATTTGATGTGCAGTGGTGGCAACAAAATCTTTTTAGAGTCTACCAATGGCATATGTTATACATTCTTTTGACTTGGCTCTAATAATTGTCGAACGGGCCAGCCTTGTCTTTTGTAATGAAGTGTCTTTGCCCGACTGTCCCATTCACACAAAAAACAGCAAAACTTGGTATAGCCTAGCTGCAACCCAAGTAAAAGTGCAACAACCTTTAAGTCGCCACAGATCTGCCATTGGTGCTCATCGTATTTTATGCTTGTCAATAGGTACTTCATATTGTCGTATGATTCTCTCATGCGAACGGCATATCCAACAGGAATAGACGGTATAATATTTCCAATGTGCAATAGTAATGCCTTTAAACTGAATGTTGAACTGTCTATAAACAATCTCCATTCCTCTGGCTTGTAGTTTATATTTAAAACCGCCAATAAACCGCTAATTGCAGAAAACCAAGTTATTTTCCATGTCAAAAAATGGTACTACGCCTTTATGGCGATTACGAAAAACACATATCGAAACATCGTCTTCTAATAGGTTCCACTGCCGTAGTCTTGATCCTAGTAACTCTGCCTTACTTTCTGGAAGTTTCGGATCTCTCACGAGATCGTTTAATTCTGACTGGGTTATTTTGTGCGGTTGGCGGTTTGACGTACTGTGGTGTGAAATCAGGATCTCTTGATGTTGATGGCATATCTTCTTAATGACAAATTGCTGTATCGCTATTATCTGATTCGTAAGTGAATGTTCCTGGGGATTCTGGAATAGGAAGTTCGTCACTATGGGGCACAGGTCTCATGGCAGATGGTATATTTGGATAGTTGATAACCGATTTTTTCTTCTGTGCCTTGCCCAACACGAGGTATCATGCAGTTTCTCAGACTTGAAGCGCATGTATTACAGCAGATATGTGGTGCCCAATTTTTGTCTTGATCCCCTATTTTGCAACCGAAATAAAGCCGCTATGCCTGTTTTATCAATGGAGTAATAGACCGCTTCTGAGACGCAAAAGTCACCTCACCACAAACATAACAGAAGTGATCTGGATTGTTTACACACTTTCGAGACATCTTACAATGTCAACTATTCGATTAGACTCACTAACTTCGACTGACTAACCTCTCCGCTTTGTAGCTACTTATATATCCAAATACGGCTTCTAGATTTTTAAAGAATATTCGAGAAGTTTCGAGAATTTTCTATTCAATTCCATAATATTCGCGATAGTAGCATTTGTCATTTGTTTGTATACAGGGGCTGTTCAGTACAAGGCGAACTTGCGGTTACAGTGTTAATATATAGGGAAACATGACATCACGTATCTCTAAAACTTGAACTAATATTAAAAAGATAAGTTTATTTTCGGTTTTAGCACACCAAAAATAGTAAGATTTAGTCGATTTTATTTTAGATGCATTTTGGCTGTTGTCCAGTGTAATCTACAAACAGGGATGGAATCGATCAAATCGCCTTTTTCACATTTTTATGCGTAATGTAATTCTGTACCACTTTTAATCATAATACACAGGGTGTTCAAATTTAATAAAACTGAGAAAAGTCAGTTTGAAATTGGTAAAGTCAATACTTTCTTGATGTCCACCCTGTACATCCGGTGATAAAAACAATTTACTGACATCGTCATCCAATCTCAACCTATCCACACAGCAAATTTTATTGCTAAATTTGAAGGCGTTTGGACTTAGGAACACTTTCTTTGGATATGTGATTTTCAAATTTTTTAACAGAAACAGTTGTAATACGAAAACTACAAAACAAGTTACTTATATAATCTGGGGATGAATAGAGTGTTGTTAGGGATCTTCAACAATGTAAAAATAAACAGAATACTCCATTTAAAAAAAAAGAATTTTACTGTACCACCTTTCTTATAAAACGCAGTATTTCAGATTATATTTTCTAAAGATGCACAATTAACATTATATTACATCTCCAAAATATCAAATTGCTATCTAGCATACAGCCTGGGTAATAAAAGACGGACGTACTATTGCTGCACACTGTATATTTTTTTTTATTTCCGATTGATTGACTTCACTCTAAACCTTTGTAATGTGAAAACAATGTATTTTAATATGGGTGATCGACTTTACTTCGGATTTCGTGGTGAAATAGATCACCATTTAACCAGAAATTAAAAAAAAAATGCTGGCACTGCGGCCCTAGTCCAAAGACCAATGGGCAGCCTAAATATCAACGAAGTTATATTTTTAATTGCATTAACTTGTAATTATTTGTTTTTCAATTTTCTGATCGACTTCACCCCGGTTGACGGTAGTTCCTCACTATCATCAAAATTGCAGAGAAAATAACGCGGAAAGAACTTCAAAAATCTGTCATTATTAATAATTACCGAATTATTAGCATGTCCAGAGACGTTCGAGGATGATGCAGCCGTCTGAGGAAATCCATCTGTATTGTTAAAGAAAAGAAATTCGCCTGACTATGAACGAAAAGTTTGAAATTCTGTTATTCAAATAATCAGTTTAAATTTGAAAATCTGTACCGATTCAATGAATAGCAGTTACCATATGGAGAAGTAAAAAAATTAACCATTAATCTAAAATAATAAAATAAACTAAAAAAAGTTACTCTATAAATCGGAATTAGTCACTAATATAACAGTTTTGTTACAACTTGAGACTATTTTTACAAATTACCATATAATTCTAAATTATAATTTGTTTAAGTCTAACAATTTCTTATGTATTTTTACTATTCCATTTACAAACAATGTAATACAGCTATATGATATCCTTCTAGCTTAACCTGAGAATGAGCTTTGACCCGAAAGCGGTCGTTATTTAGTTATATTAAAAAAGAATTTTGCGAGTAAAAGGACCTTTTTATCAACCCTTCTTCCTAATATGAACAACTCGCAACGAATCACCATTAAACATCATTCTTCTTATATGTTTTTATTTCTGCTAATAAACTTTTATTTTCTTCTGCATTATTACCGTTTTTATTCACGTTTGCAATAATTCTAAATATAAATAAAATATACATACGTAGTCTCTCACCTACCTATATTATGGAATATTTCCCAATCACTTTTATCCGATGATTTCTCTGCTTCAACGTACGCTTCGTATGCCAAACGATAGCGACGTAATAGGAATCTATAAAATGAAAATATAGAAAAATAATATCTTCAAAATTACAAAAAATTTATGCTAATTATCAGAACCTTATTAGTAATACCTTCACCAAAATTTGAATAAAATCCTATCTCAAAAAAATATATTTCCATCACAAAATTTATATTAGCGCTAACTATGCAAAAGTGTCCCAACTTTCTGGTTTTGTAAAATTGGCCCTATTGTCTAAATAATAGGAGTTAACATTTTACTTGGTTATTTTAATTTATTATCACATTTTTTATTTGTGCATCTCAAAATAAACATAGTATAGGTTTCACATGTCTATTTCTAAGAGATTTCGAGATATCTAAAATTTTGTTCTCGATAACCAAAATGTAAAGGTATGTATGTATTTTCTTCAAAAAATCCTAAGTATATACAGTGTGTCCCTGGATTAACGCATGGACAGGTAAGACAGACAGGAAATTATTGAGTTAAATTTTCATCTTTTGGGGTTCGGCCATGCTTACACACTAAGTACTAGCATAATTTATTACCCTGAACATTGTTTTTTAATAACCCTTTTATCGTATCTCCTACAGAAAATACATTTTACTAATTGAAAAAAATATTTTTTTGTAAATTTCCAAGATATACTTGATTTATCGGCAATAAAATTATGGCATAAGTTATTTACTATTCAAGCATGGCTGAACCCCAAAAGACGAAATTTTAACTCAATAATTTTCTGTCTGCCTTACCTATCTATGCGTTAATCCGGGGACACGCTGTATATATTTTAGTGTTTTAGTGTTTACAAGGTTAAATTGCAAATTTGTGCTCGAAGTGTTGAATCGACAGCTTTAAAACGTGAACGTTATATGCTTTGTTTACTGTTGTCCTGGTAACCAAACAATACTAATACCAGAAATGTCTTCCTTTCATAAAATAACTAAGTTATAAGCTGAAATGATTTGCAAGTGATTAGAAAGTGAACCAGCTCAATTGAAAATTAAGTGATTAGATGTTAGGAAAAGGAACACTTATTTTAATATACTTAACCACAACGTAACTAAGCAACAAAATAAATTATTAAGCTTATTGGGTATTTTAGCAATTGCACCGAAACTAAATCTGGAGCGCTATCAGTGTCAAAGTGATTATAATATAGTGATTTTGAATCAATATTCAGTTAATAGGGTAAAATAGGACGCCTCAAAAATAATTTGGATGCAGTACCCAAATGCCAGACTCCCCCTTTACTGTAAATATATGATTTACTTTAAATATTGATGCATTATTATACAAAAATTGGGCTATTTAAAAAATAACGTTTTCCTACTACCGGTTATGTAAATCAATCATTATTGCCCTGATTGGAGAGATGCAAACGCGATTCACGGGTTATTTACCTTGACAGCGGGATGTAACGGAATTGTACGTCCCTAGAGACGACATATTAATACAGAAATACGTCTCAATACATAAAAGAAATTGAAAATTGTGGAAGTATACATGTAAGCAAATGTCAAGTATTTTGGGGAAATGTCGTTTTTTTTTTTAAATCTTAGCCTGGTAGTAGGAAAAGTATATTGACACTCGGGCCGTAGGTGCTTTTGCAGCCTCGGATGTATTGCAAAACTGTACTTACATCCCTTGCGACATAAATAACTATTCCGGTATTTGAATTTTGCAAAATTCTTAACATTTATACATTAACATTACACAATTTATACGATAACATTTATACAATAAGTCCAACTCTACAATTACGAAAGACTCAAATAGCCTGTAGGTATGGAAATGTTTTAACACAACGTCAGCGCATGTCAAGCGACATACAAAACCTAATACAGCTAAAATCTAACATAACCTTTTCTATTTCCAATAACTCTTTCTTAATTCTAGCATAAAATATTTCCATATTATTAAAGGCTAAGAAAAAGGCATTTAATAAATTATTACAACTCGGTAGACGTGATAAAAGTTCTTTTACTTTATGACAACCAAACAAAAGAAAAGACGTAGCGCTATTCACTGTATATTCAAATTAAACACTTACAAGCACTTTGCGATTTCCTTAACATTTTGAACGTTTCCAGGATTCAATTTATGACATATTTGAAAAGCTTCCAACGCCTCCTGTATTTTTCCTTCTTCACGTAAAATAGTTGCCTTAAAATTTAATTTCATATAAACACTTAAAAGCTATTTCAAATTTTCAATTTATAGTTTCTTACTTCGGTATAGTAGGCGTATTCATTTTTACCGTTACTCCTCGTAATCTCATCTTTTATCAATTTCTTACAAGAAATCACTTCGCCACGAACATACTGCATATAAAGCAACCAATTTAGGCGATCTATCGAAGGAGGTTCGTTGCAGTGCATCTCGTCCACCTTTCTAACATCTTCAATCAATCATAAAAGTGTATTATTAAACGATTGATTTCACGATGTATATAGCATACTTTCCGAATACGAATCGGTTTTCCCATTGGCGATAACATTATTCATTATTTATTCGGAAATAATAACGCCTAATAAATTGATAATGAAATCTATGTTAAGGATAATCGACAGTGTTGTGATCTACGTTACCTAGCAACAAAGAAACTTTTAAGTTTTTTCTTTCAGCCAAATTTGTAACTACATTAATCGATAGCATTCAAAATTTACCCGCTAATAATATTAATTTTGAGAATTAGTACAAGATGACAGCAGCATACAAATCGTCGGGTTTAAGAATTGTAGGTATCTGTAATTCTAGATTCCACTTTTCAAAACAAAATGAAACTATGTTAATACTTGTTATAATATTTTATAAAGTGTAGCACATATGTAAAATCTTAAAACTGTATCATAAATGTCAATGTTTCTAATAAATAAATCTAAATATTGTAGTGTCTCATTAAATTATAATGTTGTAGTTTTCTGTAATGAAGTAGTTCAGTCGACAACAATGGCGTTGTGTAAGTTGTCAAAATCGTTTTATTTACAACTGGACAAGCAATGATGTAGTCCGTGTTTTTTTTTCGAAATGATTAAATTGCCCCGTAACATATTTATTAAGTTTTAGTCGTACGCTTTGATATAAATTGTAAGATGATTCATAGGATATTATCAGCAAACGTTATTTAATATCTTTATCGTTTCTCTTGTTTGTAGATTATTATGTTTATATATTACTAAACTAATATGTATAATGCTGTTAATAATAAGCTAACGTTGCTATAGAAATAAATAAATAATTTTCAAAAACCATGGATGGTGAAACCATTGGATCAATGTTGACCAGATCTCAACGGCTCATATTGGGTTCATTTGTTTTGCTTTTAGTTGATATTATTTGGGTTTCATCATCAGAATTAACTAAGGTATTTTCATTAATTATACCTTGATTAAGTGGGTTTAATTCAGTTTTTTTTTACAGTATATATACCACAATGAAACATATGAAAAGCCTTTCTTTTGCACATACCTCAAGACTTCGATGTTTATGTTATATCTATTGGGCTTCTGTTTTTGGCCACCGTGGAGAGACAGTTGCCACAAACCCAATAATTATGTGGTAAGTAAAATGCGGTTATTTTAAAATTTTGATATTTAGCATTTCATTAAGTTTATAGACCCAGAACAAGAAGATGAAAACTTTTATTCAGAAGCAAACACCAGTTTAGTAAGTACCTTTATTTTCTATCAAATTAAATGTAATATTGATTGAATATTTGCGATTTATAGAGTAATCCAACATATGTGCCAGTCAAAACACCTGACAAAGAAATTGCTGATAGAAATTCTGGCACAGAAAGTGATGATTCGTCAATTCGCTCAGTTAGATTCAACAAATTAGCCGAGGTTCGACAAATGTCTGAAGCAGAGGCTACAGAAGCTTTATTAGCTCGATTATCGTATCAAGCAAGTATACGTGCTGGAGAATTGGCTCGGAGAGCTGCTTCCAGGTTATCTGTGTTCTCCATTGCAAAATTAGCTTTAATTTTTTGTTTATTGGTACTTTGATAATCTTCTTTTAGAATATTTTTTGTATTTAATAACATATTATTCTAGTGGTTCTTTGCGAATTACACTTATCAGATGGCCCTTGCTGAAACGGAAGCTGGTATCGTTAATGTTTTGTCTTCCACTTCTAGTCTATTTATATTAGTATTGGCATCTGTGTTTCCTTCGACTTCTAGTGATAAATTTACACTTTCGAAACTGGTGGCTGTTCTTTTAAGTCTTTCTGGAATTGTAAGTACATTTTTGGCATATTTAAAAAGTTAATTATAGGCAATCCTATAGTTTACGGTTCCCATTTCATCAATATGGCGAGTATCAAAAAAAGTATTCTGCAAAGGTCCTTGGATACTTGATCAAATTTAAATCATATACACATTAGAGCATATAATTGTGTGAAATTCATTGCTAGCACATTTACTATTAGTAATACAAAAAAACTCCCAATAGAAAAATCGCAGATATGCAATACTGCCACAGTCTACAATTATTTTAACATATACAGAACAAACCAAAAAAAGGTACACAACAAAGCTGTTAAAAATTACGATTAAACTTTCAAATGGGAAAAGTGTCGAAATAATACAGCTACCTATTTTTCTCTTTCTTAACAAGTTGCTCTTACAACAAAAAATATATTCATCTAAAATGGATACCTTTCATGATATTTAGGAAAATCGGTTTTGTAGTACAGTTTCCTTATAAAAAAGTACCCGCCAATGTATATACGGTGTAAGAATGTAGCTGGCGTAGTTTTTTAAAATATTCGGTATATCTAAGTTAGTCATGACTAAGCCGGGCACAATCGGTCTTCGCAACAGAATCGGATCAGTCCCATGGGCCGCGAACTATAAATAGTGTGTGTGTAACTCACAGCCGACAGAAGTAATATTTTGACATCAATATCCCAGTGTAAAAAATAAAAGCTGACGCAATAAAAATGTTTGGTAAATAAAGCGAATATATGCAGACGTTGAAGTGGTTTTATTGCCATAATTAGTTTTTTTTTTGTTTGAAAACGGCATTTGTTTATTGTATATGTAATATAATAACTAACCTGGGTAAATATGCGGTAACAGCCAGAGGCGTGGCGAGGACATGCAAGTTTACACGTAAAATAGAAGGTAAGAAATAAATTATAAAACGTGCTGAAACACTTACCGTTTTAAAAGTCTTCCGTGAAATCATAAACTGGGTAACATCTGTTAATATTTGAATCGCTAGATATGTTTCCACAGCTGTTTCAGTCAAGTGAGTACGACGTGCGGAATAAATGTTTTTTAACGAGCGTTCGACATCTAGCGATGTTATATTTGCATATTTGCATATAATCTTTGAAACAACTTAATGCATCTTCACACGCACCTTCACAAATTTGTCTTAATATAAGAAAATCGGAGTCTTTCTCTACAACACTTTCAAATTTTCGTATTACACACCAATTTGTTTCGCCTTCTACAGCGCATAACTGTGCGTGAACATCATTCACAATTTGAACAGAATCCACTAGTGACATCGAAACATTTTGTAATTTTTCTATTCCCTCCGCTAGTCCGAAGTAATTGTTGTGAATAGTTTGTAAATTTCTTTTAACCTGACTATCTTGAAATATTTCCTGGCTTTTCTTGATTGCTGCAGCTTCTGTCGGATTGAATTTTAAAACTACCTTCTTTACTTGATCAAAATATTTGTTGTAGTAAAACGCAGCCTGCAACCATGTTCCCCAACATGTAATAATTGGCTGTAGTGGTTGAGGTAAATCAGGACACAGTTTGTGAAATAGTCGGGTACTTTTCGGGGACTTTAAAAACACTGCCTTTGTACTAGCAATCAATGCATTTACCAGGGGAAAACACGTAGGAATCGTTTTTGCCGCAAGATTTAAAGTATGGATTTTACACGTTACATGTAAGAAGTTACCACTATGTTCTTTAAGAGATCGGCCCAAAGAACGCATATTTGCGGCACCATCACTCATAAACATTAAAAGTTGCTTAATTGAAACTTCAAATTTGTTCAATGAGTTCAACACCACCTTTAAAATCTCATCGGCAGTACAATTTATAACTCTTTTGGAAGCAAGTAAGAAGGAGGATGATGGTCGATGTGGTTCCATTGTACGTACCATTACATTAACCACAGAATGTTTTTGACGATCTGTTGTTTCGTCCACACACAACCGGATTTTTTTATCTTTCAATTCCGTTTTCATTCTTTTTTCTATATGTTCACAAATAAACGGCACTACATTTTGTATCGATGTCCGACTAGGTAATTTACAGTCCGCATATTTATTCCAGAAGGAGACAAATGCTTCTTTGTCTAGTAAACGAAACGATAGATTACATCAAATAAGAGTAACACATAAATCAAATGTAAATTTTTCTTGGTCTCGTATGTCACTTTTTGCAGAAGAATGCTGTTTGTTTTCGATGTGACGTTGACAATGGCTTCTGAACCAACACATTAAAGGGATTTTACAAACTAGACATTGAATTTTAGCGCCATCAAAAATTAAGTCCGGCATGTCCACTATAAAGTTTTTAACTGTGTCTGCCATTGGTCGTTTCCGCGACGTACCTAACTGCGACATTTTTAAAGCAAACATAAGCGTACAATTACGAAATAAGTTACGAGAGCCTACATATACACAGAACTACTCGCATACAGCATCGATTTAGTACTGACGCTGTGAACACGTGAAATAAATAATCGCCGACTCCGCACCACATATCTACTACACTGACTGTTACCGCTGTTTGCCCAGACTAGTAATAACCGTGAAAAAATAAACAAAGTGGTTTCTTCAAAAATCTGTTGTACTTGATACCGTAACAATAAATAATATAGTAAATAAACGTAACTTCTTAACAGTCTAGATAGGATTGTTGAAAAACTTGCGCCATCGGGTATGTTTCCACATTTGTCTCGGTGAAGGTTGTTCGCTGTGAAAAAATGTTTTTATATTTCGAGATGTTCAGCATCTATAGAGCGTCTCAACCTACTTATGCGGAATGGGATTTAATAGCAACAATGTATCTCTTTCTATCCCTAGAAATCTCTCAACAACACTACCTTTATTTCCGGTTGCGATGTTGTGATATCGCGATATCAGTTATTAAATATTTGACATAACCTCAATATTAAATCAGTATCTCTGTGTATATTTCAATATTTTCCACAAGTTTTGATGGAGTAATGTATTCACAAAATGTTAACATATATTTATCATCAGTTCTTTCCTATTATCTTTTTGGTGTTCACTTTTAAATTGATTTTATATAAACTTTAGCAGTCATAGAACCCCTGTATGGGTTATATTTTGATCGCATTAAATGTCAAATAATGAACCGGAAATAGTAATGTAACATATGATTGGACGATTTGGCAACCGTGAATCGAATTCCCATAAGACGTGTACTGCACACCGAGGTTGAGATGATCTTTAGGGAAGAACACAGGCATAATTGAAATAATTCTTAGAGTTAGTTAATGAATCTGCAGATGCACCACCACACATTTGTCTTACTCTCGTATATTCAGAATTTTTTTTAAACACTGTCGAACTTTGCTCTAACACGACCATTTTTTGCGTTGTTTATAACGTGTAGCAATGTATTAACTTCTCGTCCACGATTTGCACTGATTCTAGTAACGACAACCCAGTATTTTGCAATTTTTCTATTGCGTCTAGTAATCGTTTATAATTGTTGCTAATACTTTTTAAATCTGTTTCAACAGAAGTGTCTAGAAATCCTTTCTGGCTCTCCTTAATAACTGTAGCTTTGTCAAGGTCGAATTGTAAGATCACAGATTTTACTTCTTGGAAATGTTCCGAGTAATAGAAAGCCGCTTGCAACCATACTCCCCAACGCGTAAGAATCGGCTGTGGTGGTTCGCCAATACCTGGACAAAGCCTGTGAAATGCTCGAATCCGTTTGGGAGATTTGAGAAACACTTTTTTTGTATTTGCTATTAATGCATCCACCTCCGCGTAACATTCTCGAATAGTTTCTGTCACAATATGTAAAGCATGAACTTTACACGTAACACGTAAAAGTCCCTGACTCATTTCTTTAAGAGAACGGCTTACACTACGCATTATCGCTGTTCCAATTTATATAATCTTCATCTCCATGGTTTAAACGTGCAGACATTGTTTATAATTGAAAACTAACATTTCATAAATGCTGAATTGTTTCCTAATGGCCACGACTAACTTGGATATACTAAATATTTTTAAAAACTACGTAAGCTACATTCTTACACTGTACATACATTGGCAGATACTTTTTATAAGGGAATTATGCTACAATACACATTTTCTTAAATATCTTGAAAAGTATCAATTTTAGATGCGTAGTGAATAAGACATTTTTCTGTATTTTTGTAAGAGCAATTTGATAAGAAAGAGAAAAATAGGTAGTCGTATTCAAAAAAAATAATTTTTGACACTTTTTCCATTTGAAAGTTTAATCGCAAATGTCGGATACGCTCTGTAATGTTATCGAAAAGTTCATTCGGTTTCAAATTCTACCCGATACGGTCTACAAAACTTCAATTTTCCAAGTTAAACACTTATAGCACAATTATAAATTTTTACATGCACTCGTCCATCTGTCAAAAATTTTCAAAAAATTCAAATATTTCAAACCTTAACATTGAAGGAGGAATTCAAAAATGTAATAACATATAGGGTGTCCCATTTAAAATAACAAAGTTGACAGCTATTTCCAGTATAACCGGAAGTGTCAGATTATTAACATTTTAGTTCAATGGTACATGTCAGTTGTAATGTACTGCCAAGTTTTCAGAATTTTCCAATGTGTACTCTTTCATATATCGATCGATGCAGTTCCTCGTAAGACATTCTGTATTGTAAATATTTTATCTTGCAGATACTGGTTAGTTTCTCCGATATGTCTCTAGAATCTTCTAAACTTCCATTAGGTGTCACCTTATCGTTAGTTAGCGCATTCTTGTATGCATGTTACTTGGTTTTTCTGCGAAGACATGTGGATCACGAAGATAAATTAGACATTCCATTGTTTTTTGGTAAAAAAGAGGAAATCAGTCAAATAACTTTGTGACTTAAAAAACGAATGTTTTAGGGTTTGTAGGTCTTTTCAGCATGTTATTACTATGGCCGTTGTTTTTCGTATTCCACTACATGCAATACGAGATATTCGAATTGCCCAATAAACATCAATTAATGTTTTTATTGTTGAATGGTTTCTTCGGTACCGTTGTTTCTGAAGTTCTTTGGCTGTGGTAAGTATTAATACAATTTGAATCTTCCAAATGCTTCAAGGAGGAGGAATGTTTCTTTAGGGGTTGTTTTTTAACGTCGTCTTTAATCGCAACGGTCGCAATAAGTCTAACGATTCCGATGACTATGCTGGCCGACGTGATCCTCAAGAAGGTCTCCTATCCATATTTGTTCTACACCGGGACCGTCCCGATGATCCTTGCCTTCTTGGGTGTCACAGTGCTGTCGCACTACGAAAATTGGGACCCAGTATTCAATCTAATACGCAGTGCCTACGTCGCGATCTTTCGCAGAACGAGATTTCGGTAAGTATGACCAATTACGATAACTAAAGTTTTAATTCGAGATTTTTGTTTTGTGTGTCTTTGAGGACGTGTTAGTTGCGCTTATTTGCAATTGATTTAGTCAAATTTTCATTATATAAAAGTCAATAGGTTTTGAGATATTTTAATTTTTGTTTTTTAGAAGCCCATTACATACTCTTTCCAATATTTAAAATTAAAGAAAATAAAATTCTTTTCCATCATGTCAGTTTCGTCTGCTAGATCACACATTGTTTGAACTCCTACTGGTCTGAAGGAATTTTTCATATACTTTACAATACTAAAGTAAATATAACTCCTAAGTACAAACATTTATAATACACTGTGTCCAAAGTTATCGGTGCACTATTGCAATCTACGTCATTTCTAAAGCTACTAGTTTAGTTAAATTAGCAAAGTTGTAGTATTTCTTCTCCTAATTACGATGGTAAAGTCAGAAAAACAATTAAATGTCACGTCTTCGAAATATTCAACGAGATAGCATTTTTTTTAATTGAACGCCCTGTATATTTTTATTTGAAAAGAGAGATTTTGAATAAAAAATGTCAGATACATAACTATTCTTAACATAAAAATAAACAAATGAGAAAATTAAACCTAAGGCATTAAATTTCTCTTATATTTACTAACTTACTTAACACTCAAATATGAGGGATGATCGTAAAATAAGGTTCCCAAAGCCCTACAGCAGCATTAAGACGTGTTAGACGAAATCCGACAACATTGGCAACGTGTGCAGCAGCTCTCCCACTCTATATACGTACCACTCCCGTCTCGCTCCGCCGCTCAGTGTTGGCTAAGCAACCCTCCGAGATGGAAGTTCCGATTGCCGCTACCGCCAGGTGCGAAATTCGCGCTGTGATACGTCTTTTAAACGCGAAAGGGGTTTCACCTATAGACATTCATCGTCAATTTACCGAAGTTTATGGAGAAAAGTGTATAGCTGTTCAACACGTCCGCAAATGGTGTAGAGAATTCACTGGAGGTCGGACGGAAATTCACGATGAAGAGCGGAGCGGAAGACCATCAGTTTCAGAGGAAATCGTTGAAAAGGTCGAGAGCATACTGCTTGAAGATCGGAGGGTTACTATTGGTCAACTCGCTCTTCAGATTCCTGAGATTTCCAACACGACAATTGAAAAGATTTTGACCGAAAAACTGGGCTACCGCAAGGTGTGCGCGCGGTGGGTACCGCGAATGCTCACGGAAGACCATAGGCAGAACCGCTGCAAGTGTGCCCAGGCGTTTCTTCAACAATGTCAAGACAACAAGGAGGAGCTTTTGGACTCCATTGTTACGGGCGACGAAATGTGGGTGTTTCATTTCACTCCCGAAAACAAGCGACAACCATGCGAACGGCGCCACTCAAATTCGCCGAAGCCAAAGAAGTTTAAACAAACGCAGTCTACCGGCAAAGTCATGGCAACCGTCTTTTGGGACAGGAAAGGGCTATTGCTGGTCGACTTTTTGCCTCCTGGGACGACAATAAACTCAAACAGGTATTGCGATAGACTGACCAAACTCAGACGGGCGATTCAGAACCGCCGTGGAGGAAGACTGACTGCAGGTGCGACGCTTCTTCACGACAACGCTCGGCCCCACGTCTCTCGTCAAACCCAGGAACTGTTAGCATATTCCTGCACGTATACGTGTAAGACACGACTTTGCTATCGCATTTCCGAAAAATGTCGATTATGCTGGCTGATCATAGTACGCTCGCTCTTACGGTATACCGTAAGAGCGAGCGTCCTATGATCACCCGATTTTACACGAACTCAGCGCATCTAAACGTGTACCGCGTTGAATGTCATTTGCTTGTCAAAATTATGCAGCCTTAAATCTGCATGCATCCCAAACATAATTGTTAAATACATCGCGACTTTGCTTTCGCATTTCCGAAAAATGCCGATTACGCTGGGATAGGACGTTCGCTCTTACGGTATACGACAATTTCAAATACTTCTATCAACTTCCACAGAGGTAGGCTGATGAGCCGTTAGGCGGCGAAACGCGAGTTCGTACATGGTGGTTGGTTTAATTATTATTAAATTACCTCTGGCAGGTTAAGCCACCAGTCGAGCTGCTACCCTCACAGAAAAGTGGAGCATTACGAGTTGCTATACTTCTGTAGAAGTCAATATAGCTATTAATTTCGAAATTTTCAGCGATTAAAGTATCTTTAATTAAATACTCTCATACATACTAATATTCGTTATACCTACCTTGTTTGAAATTAAAACTAATATCAGAACTGGACTGACAGTGAATCAAATCCTCAAAGAAGTACAAGGACAAGTACTATACAAACTAATTAATTTACTAAAAATTATCAAAAGAAATAAGTCGAATAGGGTTTGTTCTTTTTTTTTTAAGTTTGCACATTATACATGTATATTAATGATTAGTTATATGTCTTTTATTGCAGTAGTTTTAGATTTCCCGAAATGTCTTCGGAACAAACAGAAGCTCTAATAGGTATTAACGGAAACGAGCACGAAGCATAACGGAAAAAGACGCTGAATGTTGTACATTCTAGACTGCTCATGTCGAAGTATTATCCTATATTTTTCGAGTACTTTTAGATTTTTTGTTAGATATTGCGCTATACAGGCTGTCCGGGATACTAGTAAAAAAATTTATAAAATGATGCAATCTCATTCCTCTAAATTTTAATCAAGTGTTCCTAGATATTACACTATAATAAATCTGGATACCTGTATAGTAGAACTAGTACACATTTACGTTTTAAATATTTTATCTTTATTGTAAATTTTATTTAAATCGATAATTTCGTAGTCTGTAAAACAGTTTAACTGTATGATACATCATTTAATTATCTCATTTGAATGAAAGAAATATAAATGTTAATCTCAAAACAAAACTTCTTAGGTTTGAAGTGTGAAATTATATTGTATTTTTATTTTTGTATTGTATATCTCTAAAAAATATCCTTTTTGCGCTATAATTTTTATGTTTAAATAATCAAAAAAAATGTACTTGGTGATTATATGGAGTGAATCAACATTTAAATAAATATTTTATTTCACTCTATGCTTCATTATACTTTTTATTTGATCTCGTAAAATGTACAATTACAAACTATTGTTTGAAAAGGAAAACCTCTTAGAAAGTGGGGACCGCTTAATTTTTTAAGTAAATTTATAATACGCTATTATGTTATCCAATAATATTTTAGCTTAAACTAAATAAGTACCTATACAATAATTTAATATTTTGTTTTCAAGCTTTCTGTTTTTAAGAACGTTCATTAAATATTAGCTATATGAACTTGTAATCAGTCTATAATTACTTGCCTATGGAAGCGCAGAAGTAACAGTTGCTTTTATCCAAGTATTCCAAAGAATCCCTAGCGTTTGTCTGTTGCATTTGGCAACCAAATAAAGAAAAAAGAGCTACTGTTTTGCTACCGAGCTACCAAATAGTAATATTACCTTTACTGTATTCTAATATGTTATGTGTATGTATTTTATTAATATTAATATTTATAAGTTCTCGACTAAATGAAATTGAAATTAGATTAAATGGTTTTAATACTGCACAAGTTAGTATTTGAAAAACTTAGGTTAGTTTTTCCTTAATATCTACTCGATTTTACCGCATTGAATAAAATCATCGCAGCATTAAATTGTACAGAATGTCCCTAAACTTGTTGAAGGTATTGTACCAGACAATATTATACGCCAATTAAGCACACGCCATACTCATCCCACACATGGAAAATTTGGTGTAACGTTGTTACAATATCGTGCCGCACATTGGACCCGTCCCACGGCCATGCAGTTTTCACTTAGGCGTGGACAGGTTTGCACCAGTCGCACAGTTTTCTTGGGTCAGATTTTTATGCTGTATAGGAATACAACTGTGTTGTATTGTACGAGCCATCCCTACTACACGCGAACAAAGCTGAATAATAATTTAAACCCTCGCGTTAATAAATGCAAAATAGCTAGATCCTCCTCCGCGAATTCGGAATATAGTTCAAGAAGTATAGTACGCATCTCCATGGTGGGATTCAACTGTCCAGGACTGGAGTCAATATCATGGCTTGTACATGTGTTAGGTCGTTACCTACGCTATAGCAAGACCTGAGCGCTCTTCGATGACGTCACGCGGGGTTGGTGATGTATCGCCATACACGATATTAGCCTAAGCGGTAAAGAAATCGTTTTTTTTGCATTTCTCTTTTAAGTTTCGAAGGGCTTCCTGTTTAAAGAGGATACCGGTTGTCAACTGAGCCCTTCTTCGCATCTCATTCGATTTTATTTTGGAAAAACAAAGTTTCAAAACAAAAACCAAACACGTAACCGAGCACCGTTTTCGTGAAAGCTGTATTTGTGGTTGATATTTAATCCACTAATTATTATTATTTGTAATTGTACATGTATATGGACGAAACTAAGATTGAAATGATACAGTAATTGCAATTTTATTCGAAATTTTGTTCAATTTCACGAGAAAATTTGCAGATGTGCTATTTAACCAGGGTCTTTAATGTCCTATTATGTGGTGTCTTACTTAATTTCGTGTTCAAAAATAATTTTGTTAAATATAACGTAAGAATATAAAACTATTTGAACAATAAAATCTTCACGTTCTTTGTCAAATACAACGGACAGTTAGGGAATTGAGTTGGAATAGCATTTTTGTAAGCCTAGGGTTTTTTTAACTTACAGTTACAGTTTCACCGGTCCTCGAATCTGTAGCTGTTGAAAAATAAATAATATCTTCTTTTACAGAGCGTAACTCATAAACAAAACATACAAAACAGTCGACGCCACAGTTTTAGGTTATCCCGTTTTTATCCTTTCAGAAAAGGTTTTATCGCTTATACAACACTAGAAAAACATTACAAGTATCACCAACAAAGCACGAAAATATCACTACACAGTATTTTTTAAAATAAAACCTATATGATTTGGATAAACCAATTGAAAACGCATGAAACGATCTGAACGTGTGAATGATCGACGACCTACTTTAAAATACGTCACAGCTTGTTGACGTCAAAGCGCTCAGGCCTTGTGTATATCGTACGTAACGGTTAGGTTCAATTTGCAATCTGAAGAAAATATTCATCAAGTTTCCTAGTGACTGTCAATTTACATGGAATGTACTTTCATTAATGATTGTAAAAGAAAAAGAAAACTAACTACGATAAAACCTAGAATAATAAAATTGAATCACGCAATTTTCAACGTTTTTTTTTAGCGAAGTAATAAAGTAAACAAATGTATAATTGAAGGGCGACATTTTTTTTTGATTTACTTTTTGTTGTAATGAATAAGTTTCATGAAACCTCAAATATTCAACCGTAATTCACAACAATCGAACAAACTGCATTTGAAAATAATCGTTCAACAAAAAATGCCAACTAACCCTATTAAAATCTTATGGAAAAACAGTTTTTTGTGGCATAACTCCTTCATCCACTTGCCCCTTCAATCGTCAAAATAAAACTAAGAGGATTTTGTATATCTACATTTTTTTCCATCCTCAAAATTCGTATCAAATTTCAGTTTTTTTTATTTCCTCAACATTTTCCTCAAAGTGGACTTGATTCCATGATTCCATTGTGCCGGCAATCCTCACAAAGTGGATATCAATAAATATTTTTCTTAATGGTATATAAATACTCTTAACCCTAGGATGCATGGGTGTTCGGATATACAGATTAACATTTCTCGGGTCTCAGGCCCGGTTGTTTTTTACTCTGTTAAAAATATATAAGAACATGAAATATATTTAAATCATTTATTTGTACGTGTAAAAATCTTAAATAATTAAACAAAACCTCTAACTAAAGATTACAGCTCTTATAAATATAAATACATGTTAAAAAGTAGCAATTTTTACAAATCCTTATGTTCGTTGCACACATTATTGCGACACTTTTCACAAACTAGTATGTTTTTTCTGTCTAAACTAGAGGGACACATAATGCATCTCTTCCTTTTATTTGTAACGGCGTCAGTCGCAGTTTTTTCAATGTTAATAAATTTGTTCATACAATTTATTGAATTTCTTGGTATTTTCGGATTTTTTGACCTCCTTATCATATGCGGTATTACCAATTGCTCAGCTAATTCCATCAAAAATAATCGTCTAGCGTGTGTTATATTCCTATGATAATCAAGTTTCAACGTGGAAAATATAATAAATGCATTTAGTGCTGCAATATCGATCATATTAGAAAAAAGCGACATAGACCAACTCTTCATTTGCCTTTTATATGTATAGTTGGACCGTTTTTGATCCATTACGTCTACTCCCCATTTGGTCTTGTTATAATAAAGTATTAATTCCGGTTTCTGTTTAACATTTTCATTTACAGACATGTCATTGTGCATGGTACTGAGCAAAATGACTGACTTGTTTTTCTTAGGAATGTAGCCAACCATAGTCATTTTATCATAAAAGCCAAATGTAAAAGAGTAGACCGGACTCTCTTATTTTTTCTTAGTGTTCCAACCGCTGTTAGGTTCTTTTCTAATAAACATTTAGCCAATGGAATATTTGTAAAGAAGTTATCCATTGTAACATTTAGTCCAGAGAAGTGGATGCTGCGTACTAAAGTTTGCACTATTTTAGAAGCAAGATTTGTATGGATAGGTTAATTGGGTCGTCGCCCGGTATATACCATTCCATCAATTGTAAATCCTGATTCTGACTCACACATCCAGAAAATCTTGATACCGTATTTTGACGGTTTATTTGGCATATACTGAATAAATGAACATCTACCTCTATACGAGAGTAACTGCTCGTCAATGGTAACACTTTCGTTTGGCACCTGCATTGTTGTAAAAACAACTTCCATATATGCGATATCGGAGCTAATCTATCGGTCTGTAGGCGAAAATCACGAGTTCTTTTGTCATCAAAACGCAGGTACCGTCTAATATCTTCAAACCGATTAATTCCCATAGTAGCTTGATAAATAGGATTACATTTATCAGAAGAAAACAGTTCTCTTATCGGTACGTTCCAGTTTCTTTCCACACCAGCTTGTATCAGCAAACCTAAGAAAGCTTTCAGCTCCACCACATCAATATCTACCCATCCTTTGTCTTTTACTGTAGTTACTCTTCGAGCTTCAAGGTTTGTCCACTCGACGACTTCTTCTAAGATCGTTCTTGTAATAAAACATTTGAAAGCATTTTTAGGTATATCACAGGACACTGCTTTAGTTTTTACACCTGGTGCTAAATGCAGTACGTTACGTTTTGCAGTTTTCGTAGAGCTTGGCGGAACTTTACTTCTCTGGATGCCGGATGGAGAAGCGAAACAGTTGGGATTATCACTATCGGCCTCCGCTGTAGCTACATCTTCTTCAGTCTCAGAATTTGAAGAGTCTGAATTGGCTTCTAATGGATCTTGACCAGGTTCTTCAATTTCAGACGTTTCACTCTCTTCCGATAAAACATCATTATATTCCTCTGCCCACCGCATTATTTTCCTCGTAATTGGGATCTCCACACCTCACTGTTGCACGTTGCCCGGTCGATTTTCTTGAACCTGAAGCCGCCATAACGAACATTCACAAACAAACACCTCAAACAAATTTTAGCAACTGAAGAAATAATATTGCAATATGCATTGACGCCAGAAGCAACAAATTATTTAAACAAAGACAGTTTTGGATGTAAATATAAACTATTATCAATCAAAAATAAACCGGGCCTACGTGGCCCGAGAAATGTAAATACGCGGTCGAATTCAAATATCTAAAATGGATTTTCTTATAAATTATATAGATCAAACGCCAATTAGAAATAGCAGCAGGAAGATCCAGTTGAGGCATACATAAACAAGACCAAGAAGAAAAAAAATTAAAGATAAAGAAGTTATGAAGCTTAGAATACCACGCTGGGCTTCAGAGGCCCGTGTTATGCATCCTAGGGTTAAAAATGAGTTTGTTTCACAAATTGTAGTCTGCTAGAATTTCATTAAACTCGAATTTTGGGACATGCTGTATTTCAAGATGACAATATTGTTAAGTTGGGATAAATCGAATAAAAGACAATCAGGAAAGATCAATTGATTGATTTTGAATGAATTATCAATAAATAACATTTTATACTTGGCGAACTTAAAGTATGTGATATGTAAGTTAATGCAAATTAACAAAATTATATGAAAATAAGACGCATAAAAGAAAAAAGCACATGCAAAAGATTCATACGTCAATAACAGATGCTAAAGTGTACCGGAAATTTAAACAATACCCTCGTCATTGTTGACAACTGATTGCAATACATACATGGTATTGTTTTTTGAGACATCTATAGTTCTTATGTAAACTTATTTATTGAGTTCCTCAGTGTAAAGATTTAATTTTGACAAAAACTGGATATACATATGTAAAAGGTGATTCAATTTGGTCTTCCATATAAAAGTGGACCGCTCAAAATAATTAGAGAAACACGTTTTCATCTCGATAACTTTTGGTCGTAATAAAACAGAAATATTAAAAAGCCAAATTTTTTCCAATAAATTTGAAAAACCAAAACAAATTTGTGATATCATTTTTAAGATAACAGTAACAATTCAAAACTATACGAAATAAAATGAGTAACAAGTATCGTGCTTGTATAAAGTAAAGCTCTTTAGAAGAACTGTGGGTCACAATTGGGGTATATCCTCTATTTTTCGATTAGGACATTTATTAGCGGTTGGAAAGTCTGAGGTGGATCTTGGCACCCTCGAATACGTCTGTCTAACAAATCCCAAAGATTCAATTAGGTTCATATCGGAACTTAGTTTTCGGTGATGGTTGTGGTATGGGGCCTTATCTTGCAACACAAAATTTGGGCCTATACCATAAGCGGCTGGTACAACATAATCTTCCAGAATGAGATCAATGTATCGTTGAGCAGTTAGTTTCCCTGGAACTACCGCGATATATGTTTTCTCATCAAGACTAATTTCGCTCCAAATCATCACACACCCGCCACCAAATTTTTCGGCTTCTTTTACGTCAGCTGCGGAATGGCGTTCATATGGGCGTTGGTATACACGTACTCGACCTGGCCTTCAAAATTTAAACGGAAGCTTATGTGGTTCGCAGTGGCAACAGGTTTTCGCACCGGTCTCGATCTTAAGTTTGCTTCGTTCAATCTACTCCTAATTGTTTGGTCGGAAATCTCTTAACTTAGTTCTTACCCTGGGATCTCGGAAACTTCTGTCAACTAAAAACATAAATTCTGAAAACTTCAAATATTGACCAATTTCCAAAAGGTTCCTAAAGTTTGGATTTTACTATAATCCAGGTTACTACGTGCAATAATTACTCTGGATTAACAAGGCTGTATTATGGATAACGAAATTTCTTTTCTTTTAACTGATCTTTTGCGTTTCTGTTTCAGAGTTTACAGTATAGGTACACACATTATCTACTTGTTAGTTAGCTCTACGTGAATTTCATTAAAAAATTTGCTATCAATTATAAAGAACAGCAGTACATATAGAAAAATTAGTTTATATTTCGAGATGGAACGGCAGTTATAACGGCGTTATATTTCCAACCTACAAGACATAACGTTGGCTGGGTTTATCTTCATTTAACGCAATAACTTGAGATACGTCTGCAACAGTTAATTGCAACACATCTGTTGTACTATCAAATTTAGTTCAATTGTTTCAGATAACAATGAACTAAGCCTACTTGCAATTTATTGCAAATAAGTAAAATGTGTCGTATACGAGAGTCACGCTATATATTTTGAGATACAAGAAAGCTACAAGTCCTTTTACGAAAATGATTTTATTTATGTTCAAAATAATCTCCTCCTGCATCAATGCACTTTTGTAACCGAAGTTTCCACAACGTAAAAGCGCGAAGCCAGTCATCTCTTGGAATGCTCTCAAAAAATAGATGAATTGCTTCATCTATCTCATCCTCCGTCGTGAAACGTCGACCACGTAAATGTTTCTTTAGGTTGAAGAACAACCAGAAATCACACATGGCCAAATCAGGCGAATAGGGTAGATGTTCAATGACGTTTACCTTATTTTCACGTAAAAATTCAACTGTCTGCTGTGCACTGTGTGACGATGCATTGTCGTGATGCAACATTAACCCGCGAATGTTGGCCGACTCAAGAACTACAGGTAAAGATTTTGTGGTGTACCAATTTGCTGTGACTGTACGTTGATTTTCCAGCTTCATTGCTTTTACTAATCCGGTACTAACTACGGAAGAAAACTGCATACATAACTTTCTTGACAGCCCTTTGCCTTTTGGCCATTGTTGGTGTTAGTGCATCTTTGTGGATCCACACGCGGCTCTCCTGGCGGGTAGGAATATCGTAAAATGGGATGTAAGTTTCATCACCTGTTACTATTTTTGATAGAATGCGATGTCCACCATTATTTAACATTTCCAATGTTTCCCGAGCGATTCTTACTCACTCTGCTTTTCGGAAATCGGTAAGCGTGTGGCACCCAACGAGTAACAATTTTTTTCATCCGAAGATGATCATGTAAAATTGAATTTACTGTTGCGGATCCAACACTAAGAGTTGCCTCAATCACTTGATAGGTGCATCGTGGATCTTCGTCGATCATACGTCTCACACTCTCAATGTTTCCAGCGGTAACTGAAGAACAGAGCCTACCGGCACGTTCCTCATCACCAAGCGATATCCGTCCTCTTTTAAATTCGCTATACCAGCGAAACAGTTGCACGTGAAGGACTTTCATCACCAAATGCGAGTTGCAATCGTTCAAGACTTTGTTGTTCACTTAAACCGACCTTAAAATCGTAGTAAATCATTGCGCGTACATGTTCTCTTGACAAGTCCATGTTTCGATGACAAATCGTACCTACCACATTTACTCTATGACAGCAGTGACTCAACTGACAGTCAGAGTTTACTACTTAAGGATGGTAGTATTTAGAAATGCAGTGTTGCCAGCTCTAACTTCTCTACTTTTGTGGCATCTCAAAATATATAGCGTGTCCCTCGTATTATTTCTACAGTAGGTGTCGAGATACTTTTAATACTACTTGGTTTCTGTATTTATAAACTATAGGTGCAGTTTTTCAAATGTAGTGGGTATCTAAACGCCCAAAAAAAGTACACAGTACTACATACAAGAGATACCTAAATACCGATGAATAATTTTACGTTTGAAAAATATCACTAACTTATTATGGAAACCGAATTTGAGTTACCCATTACTATGCTAGTGTTTTCCATATTTTTTCATCAGTAATGCAAAATGCATTCCTTGTAATATAATTTATCTTTCATCACATCTACTCTATGACATCTATCAAAATATGTATTAATATTTTGAAAGTAAAAATGATTGAAAAAAAGATGACTAACAGAGTTTTATAACTGTAAACACTTTTGTTAGAAATGTAAACATCGTATTTGTTGTTTTCATTATATTTCGTCGATTCTTGAAACTCTTTCAATTGTAAAGAATCCGCACTGCCTTTGTAGAACTATAAATAAAAAATTATGTAAAATAAATATTAAAAAACAAATTTTTATATAACGAAACAAATAGACTATTTACTGCTATTCCTAACGAGATTCCTTGGATATCTTTATTTCACATGTATGTATGTACATACATATTTGTGTTGGTTTTCAAAATTGAATAAAAGTGTATGTGTTTAATAGCTTAGGAATAATTGTCATACGTGTAACAATACTGAAAATATGAGAATTATTTTTAATAGTATTTCATACAACTCAAAATTACTCCCTTCATAAATGTATTTTCTTAAAAAGAAGTTATTGTATAGGTAATATTGATGATACTATTGTATGTATACAAAATGGTTCATATACGTATAATTACGGCACATTAGAAATTTATCGATTTTTTTTTTCTTCTGTTTTCGATTTATATGTACACCAGAAAAGAACAACATATTTTATTAGTTGTTACAAAAAACCCAAAATTTCTAATGTCTAGTAGTTATAAATTAATTAGAATGTCATAAGGAAAGAACTAGCGAACTTAATAATATTAATAAAATAAATATTTAATTTTTCATCATAGTTTTATTTCGCCTCTTATATTTACTAAGCATTCACGGCGCGGCCTTCTTCCAATATACGAGGTAGGCACTATAAATTCTCGGCCTGACAGGTTTACAGAGGTTCTAGCGTGTTCAAACTACGTTGTGTGATAGTTGCACATATGTGAGGCCTGCACTATATACAGTACCGTTCATGGAAGTTCGGGCAAGCTGACAAATATTAACTGTTTAGAAAAAAATTTTAAAATTATATAATATACATTTCTGTGAGCAATTATTAAAACTAACCTTTTCTGGAAGCCTTTTACCAATTTCCAGGTAGTATTTGTCTATTATAAGACCGTAATCATAAAATATATAATTATGTTGGAAATCCCCAATAATTACAGTGACAATAAAGCTTTATAATAATCCCTAGGAGGGTTAGCTGATTCACTCGTGTTACCTGGAAATATTCGTATACCCTTTATAAAGTATTATAACATTTGTAAACGCAGTAGTTCTGAAGAGATTGTTATTGTGAAAGTATCTGTGGTTGTGCAAGTGAAAAATAAAATAATTTCGGTTTGACTGCTTAAAATACCCCGTGGAAAGCCTCTAGCTGTTTCAAAACGATCTGCTATTATTACCTTGCATCAGGAAGGGTACGCGGAAAGACGGATTGCGGATAAATTAAAAATAAAAAAATCTAGAGTACATGATACTATAGTTCGATTTAAGACAACCGGTGACGTGCAAGATCGTAATCGGCCAGGACCGTCAAGAAAAACGACCCCTGCGGAAGATTTACGAATAAAAATAATTAGTAAGCGCAATAGAAGACTAACAGCATCAGAAATTGCTGCAGAATTCAATAATTGCATGGGCGAGTAGCTTGTCGAAAACCGTTACTCCGAAGAGGAAATAGGCTGAAACGACTGAAATGGGCACAAGCTCATAGAGATTGGACAGTGGACGATTTTAAAAACGTTTTGTGGACGGACGAATCCAAGTTTGAGGTTTCCTTAATCGGAACAGGGGACTTGCTCAAAATTGAGGGCATAATGAAAAAAGAAGAATATCGGAAAATCCTGGAGGAAAATGCCATACCGTCAGGAGTCCGATTAATTGATCGTGGATTTGAATTTATGCAGGACAATGACCCCAAACATAAATCTAAATTGTGCACAGATTACCTGCAGCAAGAAGAAAATGAAAGAACCCTGAAAATTATGGAATGGCCGCCACAGTCCCCCGATCTGAACCCGATAGAGTTGTTATGGGAAGAATTAGACCGATGTTAGGAAAAAGTGTCCTAAATCGAAGGAACATTTGTGGACCATTCTCCAGGAAATATAGACAAGCTTGCCCAATGAAACATTAGCAAAATTAGTGAATCGGATGCCGAGAATAGTGGCAGCAGTCCTAAAGGCAAAAGGTGGATTTTTCGATGAAAATCGGATTTAAATTATTTGTATTACATTAACTTTTTCTTTTTAATAAATTTGTGTTTGAAAATATGTAAAATCATGTAAGTAAGTATTAAATACATGGCCATTTAATATTTCTCTTATTTTCTTTGACTTCAGTACATTTTTTCGCTTGCCCGAACTTCCATGAACGGTAGTGTATATTACGGCTCGAAGAGTAGTAGTTTTTAGTAGCTAGCCAGACAACGTGACTAGTGCATGAAAATGTCTCAGGTAACAAAAATTGAGTACCGTGCGGACATTAAATTTTTAGCGAAAGAAGGGCATACGCCTACTCACATTAAACAACGTTTAGAGGCGTTTATAGTGATTTATCTCTTTCATATTCCACTGTAAAAAAGTGGGCAAAATATTTCCGTTTGGGGCAAGAACCCCTTGATGATGAGTGCCCCAGTCGTCCAATTGAACTGATAAGTATCATGATAATTCAAATTAGTTCCAATACTTTTATTGCTACATTATTAGCAATTAGGTACATAAAATATTCGAAACATGTAACTGGAATTAATTTATAAATATCGTTTAACAAAAAGATAGCACCAATTTTATTGGGAATACCTATCTATGAATTGTAAACTAAAACTACAATACCAAAATGCAAAATGTGAATCATACCTGCGAATCCGAAAATAACCTAAGTACACGGTTTATAGCGTGCGGTAGAAGGTATAGATACATCTTTGCAAGGGGGAGACATAATATAATACTGGCACTGTACATACAAGGAATCGAGTGGACGATCGGTTATTGTCGGTTGATCGGTGTGCGTGCACTATTTATAATGTTCGAGAAACTAGTGGAACCGTCCTGGGCGTACCGCGCAAAAGTAGACACAGTATTACTAAAAAAAATAATAGGTTGTTACTTTTTATTGACGTATCGATGACCACTGCGGTAATGTGCGACTGTTATGGTACGCCACGTAGTACTGCAACATAAGCAATGCTTCCATTGTCGATTCAGTCAGGCCTCGACGACGGTCTGAAAACGTTCTCGTATACTTTGCAAATGATCGTTCAGCATCTAATGAAGTAAGATTTGCGAAATTCAAATACTCCTGTATCTCTTCTGTGCTGTCTTGAATTCCAGATATAGATCGAACCTTTTCTAAATCCGAATTTTTATTTAAAACTACACGAAATTTTTGCGCGACATCTAGTCCTGTATAGATAAGTGAGTATTTTCTAACTGCGAAGTAGTTTGTGTAATTACAGAACAGTTTATGGAAATGTCATCTATTTCTTTTTGAACGTCCGAATCGGAAAAAAGTTGCTGACCCTCGCGAACCTCTTGAGTATTAGAAGAATTAAGTTTTAAAATGACATCTTTCACTTGGGAATAATATTTGCGATAGTAAGATACTGCCTCGATCCATGTTCCCCATCGCGTCAATCCAAGCTGAGGTGGTAGCGGAATTGCGGATACAATTACTTGAATAAGCGGATATGTTTGGGAGATTTCACAAACACTTTTTTGGTAGATGATATTAAATCATTCACCCTAGGATACTTGCTTCGAATTGTTTCTGCTACGAGACGACATGCGTGCATGAGGCATGTTATGTGAAGAAGAGTAGGAAAGCATACTTTTAACATCCTACCAGCTTTCAGCATTGTTGCGGCTCCGTCAGAAACTAACATGGTGATTTGGGCTCCTACGATACAAAATTCTCTTAACATATTTTTTATTATGATTACAACAATTTCGGCATCAGTTCTTTCAATCCATTTACTGGCTAACAACAAGGAAGCTACTGGACCATTACGTTTTAAAGGACGCGCCACAATATGAATCACGCTGTGTTTCTGAGCATCAGTAGTTTCGTCCACAATGAACCAGATTTTTTGATTTCTCAACTCGTCTTTTATACAGTCTTTTACTGTACTTCTCACATGTGGTAAATTGTAGCGCAATTGTCTTTTTGTTGGTAGCTTCCATGATGGAACATATTTATCCCAAAAAAGACGAAAATTTTCATTATCTACTAGGTGCTGTGGGATGTTGCACGTGCTCAACATGAAAATAAAGTCATACAAAAATTGCAAGTACGGAATATTGTTTCTTGAATTCAATACATGACGTTTACTTTTAATATGACTTCTACATTCAAATGTCGTGCGACCTAGCAACCCTGTACCCCAAAATTTGCAACGAATGTGCGAACCTGTAAATTCCAAACCAGGGAAGCGCCAAATATATTTCTTCACATGCGATGCAAGAGGTACACCAGGCTTACTTCCCATGTTTTCGAAAGCACACAATGAGAATCCGATAAATAACCGAACGCTCAACTCCTCAATGTCTACCGCATTACTGAACTCTGCATCCACATACGTACATACACCCTCCGTACAGGCGTCTTTGCGGGTGCAACCGTTTGTCACGCTTTAGTTACTTTTTACCAAGCGACGACTGACGTCATGCTGCTGCTGTGTGTTGCTGTTTAACGTTATAGTCAACAGTTTGGTGGCTTAAATTCAATTTTCTTGCAATATCTCTGTTACTTCAGCCAAGATTATGTAAAGCAACAATCATTGTGTGGATTTCTAAAGGCAACTCTTGTTTTCGGCATTTTGATACTAATTTTAGATAATTTTATTAAGGTTATTTACTGTTTAAAAGAACAATAATAAATAGGGAATTGTCATCTTTACCTGCACTAGATTAAACATCTATTAGTAAAGGATAATTGTATTACATTTCCGGTTTTTTATAGCCCTACCTGGACCCCTAATTATCGGATTAAGGGGATTCAATCGATAACTAAGTATCAGAGGAGTCTTTTGCGGAATTACTTAATATGACATCTTTGTTTTACTTTGTAGGTAAATAATTAAATCCCCTAAATAACAATAAATAAATAATTTTCTAAGAACCATGCAAAAATGTAGGTGGGCAAATAATTATGGCCGGTAGTGTATTTCAGTTGATAGATTATCAGATTCGATTTCCAATTTATTCTTACAAATTAAAATATTGTTTCCCTTATTCTTTTTCGCTAAAAGATGCATTAGCGTTATAAACTTTGTGGGCTTATAAACCGATGTAGTTTAAAAACAACGGTATAACTTTCTTAGCTGCCCGATGTCATGTTAGCGAGATGTAAAGCGCCCTAAGTTCAACACTACCCTTCGCTGTTTGACTTAACTCAGAAATTAAATTAAGACAAGATTTAAACTGTCACATATCATGTACATGCTCTAAACTAATTAATTAAGATCATTAAAAACACTGTTCCTTTTTTTTAAATATTTAATCTCGTAATTTTTCACATCAGCGTACAATATTCCAAATTCCTTACTGCTGTACCAGATCAACCAACGGTTCCATACTGATTGTACGTTGTACCAAATGGAAATTGCGAGAAGGTGTTGTAGGGTGGGCAGCAATATCCGTACTGTCCACTGGGATTGGGACAAATATTACAGTTTGTGGGTGGCGGAGGGCAACCTATTCCACCAATCAGGCACGGATTAATGCAACCAAAGCCAGTACATGGCGGCTGTGGCGGTGGCGGTGGCGGTGGCGGGCAAATCGGACCCGGGCATGGTGGCGGAGGACAATACGGGCCCGGACATGATGTCTGAGGACAATACGGGCCCGGACATGGTGGCGGAGGACAATACGGGCCCGGGCATGGACATTGTATTCCTGGACAGTTACCACCTAGAAAACCTTAACAAAGTGTAGGTAATTATATATTGCCCCATTAATGTGTTGTAATGTCATAAATTTCAGAGAAACTGGTTTTCTAAATAAATTTTTACGGTTGATAGGTCCGGGAGTGTTCCCTAGATACTCCTTCGGCAGTTTAAATAAAAATAAATTGCAAATAACGTTTTACAACAATTAATTTGATAGAATAAAACTAACCTCAAACTTTGACGTTTACCAAGCGCTCTCCGGTAACGCATTATGTGAGATAAATTGCACGTATTTTTGAATATAAAACTCGAAGACTAAAACACTTAAATTTGGAAAATGAAACACTTGGCTAAATACGTCTTCACACAAAGGCAACTCGAACTAAAAAGAAAGATTGTCGTGTCGTCCCTTCACTGTTTTGTTCCCGATAGCACTTCTCAAATATCACGGCCAATTACGATACACATTTCGAAGATACAATCTTTCATATTCTTTCAATTAAGTTTTTTATCATCTAACGATATGGCACTATAGTCCGTCTCCACCTCATTATGCAGTATTAAGATTAAATGAGATATATGTTTCTCTTACTATCTTTTAAGATTTGCCAATAACGCTATCTTTATATCCGGTGGCTATGTTGCAATGTTTACGTTAGCGGTAATGACAGCAGTTTGTTTATCTTTCGTTTATGTTCTGTCAAATGTTAGTATTCAGCATTTCAGTCAGTTTCTTCGCGGTTTTCCAATTAAAGTAATTATAATTGTTGATAAGTCGTTCTTTTCAGAACGGTAATATTTATGTGTTTTCAGTAAATATACTATTACATAGTATTATTTTAATGAACATTTGTAGATCTTAACACAACAAATGGAGCCAGGCGATAAAAATCGAAGGAAAAGCGAAAATTTCAGCTGTAAAGAAAAGCAGATGGTTGTTAATGTCCTTAATTACACTGGGGAACAGCAATTTCGTTGTCTTAGATCTATGACTTGTTTTCAATTAACTTTTGGCCTCTGGATCCAAAAATAACCGCAGTTTTTATCAATCACGTCAACTTTTTAAGCTACAGGATACCCTCAAAAGGCATACAAATTGTGCATATAAAGGAAAATAATGTAAGAACTTACCAAATATACTGTTTATAAAGAAGAATTTTATTCATACAAAGGCTATAATAGTTACTGCAAGTTAAATTGTGTTCATACAAATAGTTTTTATCGAACGGTAATTACATATTAAGGCAAAAATTTTCTCTTATAGCTTTTTCCGAAATGTTTAATCTGTGGACATTCTCGCTTGATGCTCCAACAATAGTCAGCCATCATATGTACATCCCATCTACCTTGATACCGCGCCTCCATGACCTTCAAATCCTGGTGAAATCGCTCGCCCTACTCATCACTGACTGCACCAGTATTTTCCGGGAAGTTAGCAAGATGGCTATGTAAAAAATGCAATTTGGTCCTCATGTTGCAACCTAGCAGTTTGAAGCTCTCCAAAAGTTGCTGGACAATTTTGGCGTAATTCTATGCTCGTGTATTTCCAAGATAGTCTTTAACAATGTTTTTGAATGCCAAGCAAGCATTCTCTTCAATTTCTGACATTGTTCCGATGTAATGTTCATCTTTAACAAGCTGCCGAATCTATGGACCATCAAAAACACCGGCCTTTATCTTTTCAAATGACAGGCTAGGAAATGCCGAAATGAGATACTTGAAACAGTCTCCTTCAATTGGCAAAGCTTTAACGAATTGCTTCATGAGACCCAATTTTATATGCAGAGGTGGAAATATAATGTTCTTTCTGTCGACAAGTGGCTGATGTACAATGTTTGGATCACCAATGTTGGGATCATATTTCTCGCGAGCTCTGCTGTCCCACATACACAAAACGCAGGGATACTTGGTATATCCGCGTTGCTGGCCAAGAAAGATGCTAACCATTTTAAGGTCAACACAAATGATCCATTGGTGCATGTGGTATTGCAACAAATCAATGACACTCTTTATGTCTTCATATTCTTCACTAAAACGAACTGAATGGCCTATCGGGACTGAACCAAATAAATTTCCATTGTGGAGGAGAACACACTTCAAGCTTCGCTTTGATCTATCGATAAACAGTCGCCATTCAGTTGCGTTATAGGCTGAAATTCCCAACTCTTCCATTAAACCATGTATATTATGGCAATACACAAATAAATCATCACTTCGAAAGTGTTGTAGAAACGCACTTTCTCTTGATCGAAAATAGAATACCTTAGCTCCCTTTTCAAGCAAGTTTTTCTCGTGCAGTCTTGATGCTAAGAGCTTTGAAGCTTTTTTGGATAGTCCCAAATCTCGTACAAAATCATTCAACTCATGCTGGTCAAATCCATTACGAACGGAATCATCTTTAATTTCAAAATCTTCATCGTCGAGGTCACTTTGATCTTCACCAGACTCGTATTCCCGTATTTCCAAAGAGGGTAATTCATTGAAAACTGGCACTGGGATTTCGGCTGAATGAGGCACTGGGCGTATAGCTGATGGTAAACTAGGATACTCTATTTTACTTTTGTTTTTCTTGTTATATCCTGACGTTTTCACTATACAAAAGTAACAATCACTTGAATGATCTCTGGGTTCTAGCCAAATCATAGGTATACCAAATGGAAGTTTATCACGTGTTCCCTTGGTCCACATCCGTAAACCCTCAACACACTGCTTACACACTTTGTGAGGGGCCCATGATTTATCTTGATCACCAATTTTCACTCTAAAATAGGCAAAATAGACTTGTCTAACAAATGTACTGATGTTTGTCCTTTGACTGGAAATGCTAAAACTGCCACATATGTAACAAAACGAATCGGGGCTGTTTAAGCACTTACGAAGTGAACTAGCAGAGGTAGGCATAAGGAAAGGTTTCAGTTCATATATAAATGAACACTAAACACTCCTAACCTTGTATATAAACAAGAACTCAGACTCCACGTCGGAATGGGCTGCACGGTTTCAAAGCGACACAACGTCTCACTACAGTATCTCAGGCGTAACTGAACAAGTCCAGACAAGTATAAGCCTCTCGCTGTTCTCCTATGCGTCATTCACCCGGCGCCCATCGGAAAAGGTTTGTGTCAGCCAATAGGAGAGCAATAGTGCTTCCTATGATCTATGCTCGATTTCGCGGTCACATTCTCATAAGGTGTAGAGATAAAACTTGACGTGGTAGAAGAAAACCAACTACAGTTTTGAAACCAGCATGCCTAATTAACTATAAAACAGCTCAAAAACCAAACTCAACAGAAATTGTGTTACAAATTGTTCCCCAGTGTTATTTACAAAAATCTATGCGTGTGAGTGCCGCTGTTAAAGAAGCAAGTAAAGCTCTATGTTACTCAGAGCCTAGTGTTTATAACGTTCAGAAAGAAAAACAGCAAAGTCCTTTACGTAGTCCAATGAGTAAGAAGAGGAAGGGTGCACAAATAAATGATCGACTAAATACATATTTACCCTGTTCATCGATGCACTCTTCCACTCTGCCTTTGAAGTTCTCCCACACTCTTTCCAAGGTTTGCTGATCAATCAGTTGGATCTCACGTCGAATCGCATCTTTAAGTTCCTCTAATGTGCGAGGTTTGTCGGCATAAACACGAGATTTTAAGTAACCCCAGAGGAAGAAATCACACATACTGAGATCTGGAGAACGCAGAGGCCAAGGCACATCTCCAAACCGGGGAAGGTACGCCGAAGCAAATCCATTCTTCAGATAGTCTTGCAGTACGGGCTGTTGCACCATCTTGTTGGAACCAAATTTAATTTGTGTTTAGCCTCCTCCTCCTACGCAACTCTCTTAGGAAAAAGTTTCTGATCATTTCAGTGTACCGTTCAGAATTTACTGTACGTCACTGTACGCCCACCATCCTCGAAAAGATAGGGACCGATGACACAGCGGCGCGACATCGCACATCATACTGTGACTCGTGCTCCATTGTGACTGAAACTGCATTCCTTTACGAGCTCAGGGCCGTCAACCCCGTCTCCCTCCCACTTACCACTGTTGAGTACAGTCCCAATCAAAAACTTTCTCGTGATCACCCTGTACATATGACGACAACATACAAGCACTTATTCGACGTCAAGTTCATGCCCTTTTTGGACAGAACATACCACGCAATCCTTGCTGTTATTAATAATGATGAAAACCTTCCTAATTTTACACGGACAACCTAATACCCGATATTGTATGATATTGGCTTTAAATTGAACAAAATAGGGCGGAAGAGTATTCTCACGGAACAAGATGATATCAGATGGCGGCATAAATACTGACGTCACATCAACAAATTTAAAGAACAAAGCATTATTTTCATTTAGCAATTTTAATAAATTGCGGCTAAATAGATTGATTTATATATTTTATTTTTGGTTTCTCCACTTTAAGAATGGCATATAATATATACCGACGAATCATGGGTGAATGTAGGACATACAGTAGATAAAGTAAGTATTCAAAGTATTCAACAGACCCACCTTGAGGCACTCACTACTGGTGAAAATCACCCAGTGAGTCCTCGTTCATGCAGGCTGCGAGAAAGGTTCTACTGGTGCTGAACTTACATTTCTTTGTAAGAAAAATACCGCAGATGCCTATCAATAAATGGATGCGGATAAGTATGAAGAGTGATTCATTAACCAATTGTTTCCAAATTTACCACAAAATTCGATAATTGTGCTCGATAATAATAATAATAATAATAATAATAAACATTTATTTTTCCCAACAGGCATATTGCCCAATAACAGGAGAAATGTAGGTAAGTATATACACAAAATAAAAACACAATGCAATACATGAAAAAAAAATAAAGAGTAAATTTTTACATGTTTTACTTAAATAAGTCACGTTTATTAGCCGCCCTGGACAAAGTATACGTCGGCGCTCGTCTCATTGTGTTAGTCCTTGCGAATGGAAGAATGAAGCCACTATCAGATAATGCTTCGTACCATACTAGAAAGGTGGAAAAGATACCAACAACAACCCGGCGAAAGGAACAAACTATTGAGTGGCTTAACGAGAAGCAGATACCAATCGAAGATGGCATGTTAAAAAGAGATTTACTGGTTTGTGTGTCACAACTTAAGCCTCACTATGATAGAAATAAAATTGATGAAATTGCAAAGAAAAAAGGTCATGAAGTTTTTCGTTTACCTCCCTACCACTGTGAATGAAACCCGATTGAAATGGAGTAGGCACAAGTCAAGCACTCCATTAAAATGAACTATACAACAGTTCAAGTGAAAGATATGTCTGAATTAATTGCACAGTCCTATAGCTCATAATTAGCAAAATTATATCGAGCATGTGAAAAATGTCGAAAATGTGGACAGTGGATAATTTACAAGACAATAAAAAGCAATTTATCATTCATGTTACGTATTCATTGTAGTCGAAAGAAGAAAGTGATAATTTTTTGAGTAATTAAAAATAATATATTTTTCCATCATTTTTTATTCCTTGTTTCAATTCATGATCTTAACATAATATGTATATAAAAGGGATGTATTGATATTCAATTATCTATAAAACCAAACGCTCTATTTATTTTTCATTAAATAATTATATAAAAGTCCAAGTTTGTGTACCAATTTCAGTAATAAGAAAGCATTTTCACTTATCAGAACGACGAAACGACTTTAAACCACATATGTATATGCTTTGTCCATATGAACTGTCAAATAATAACCGAAAATAACCTAAATTTAATGTGATCTCACAAATTGGCAAAGACCTGAACTGCATAATAAGGTTGGGACAGACTATAGCGAGTAGAGTCCGTTCAGAATGAAAACGTGACATTACGTCACTAATTTCTGCGCGGCGGGAAATCGAGAGAACACTTCATTAGCCCAGTATTTACTAAAAATATAGAACAGAAAATTTATAACATACGAAAATTAAACCATTAATAGCAAATATATTACGACGACAATGACATCTACAAAAACGGCAATTTGAGTAAGAACACATTTGTGCGCGTGTGACGTAATGTCACGTTCTCATTCTGAACGAACTCTATCGGCAACCCTTGAATGTGGACATTACTACCGGACTTGGCGACTTCTTACCGAGTGATATTTAATTTGCGACATTACACTAAAGATACAATTGAATTATTTAATTTATTCTGTAGATGTTTGTAGGAAAATGTTACATTAAAGACGAACTTTAAGGACCGAAGAAAATAGAGCGAAAACGGGTAAACTTCCCGTCGCCCCCTCGGGGTTATCGTTAAATGCAAATAATAAAGCGCCAGGGATAGGGATAGGGGGCCCGAAACTGTATAAGCCACTAAAGAATACGAAAAAGAGGCCAGAACGGCCCGACTCGATCATAAGTAGAGCCCGGTAACAGGGAGCCTTGCCATAGCCGTACCTGCCTAGTATACAAAAACAATAGTAAGAAAATAGAAAAAAAATAACGGAACTAATACATACTTATAATATATGAAAAGTAATGAAACACTCACCCTTTTAAGCAGCCTTGGCTACGGAACAGTAAAACTAAAAGCACCATTATCAGTATTAACATCATATGGAGAGTGGCAAAAAGTTGACACCATTAGATGTGTCTCCACAGTTGTCTCGGTGAGCGATGTTCGCCGTGGTGAGAAAATGAGTTTATATTTTGAAAAAGAGCGTTCAATATCTACCATTATACATGCATGATTAAAATACTCTTTGTACATAGTCAGTGGATTATTCGATACACCATCACAAATTTGTTTTAGTGTGCTAAAATCGGGATCTTTCTGTAGCACGCTCTCGAACTTTTCTAAAACGCGATTATATTTTGCGTCATGTATAGTCAGTAGGTGTGTATGTACTTCGTCCATAACTTGCAGAGACTCCAATAATGATAACGATCTATTTTGTAATTGGTCTATTGCGTCAGCTAATCCTTTATAGTAGCTACGAATATTTTTAAAATCTGTTTCAACGGAAATATCTTGAAATTTCGACTGACTCTCTTTAATAACTGCAGCTTCGGCAGGATTGAATTGTGCAACAACAGCTTTTACTATTTTGAAATGTTCAGCATAATAAAAATCTGCCTGCAACCATGTTCCCCAACGTGTAAGAATTGGCTCCGGTGATTGATGAATACCAGGACACTCTGTTTGAAATGATTGCAGGCGTTTGGGAGATTTCAAAAATACTTTTTTTGTGCTTGCTGTTAATGCATCTACCTCGTGAGAGCATTGTCGAATGGTTTCTGCCACAAGATGTAAAGCATGCACTTTACACGTAACACGTAAACACTTGCAACCATGTTCAAGAAGAGAACGGCCTACCGAACGCATTATCGCTGCGCCATCGCTCATAAACATCAACACTTTATCTTTTGAAGTTTGACATTTTTCCAACGTACTAAGTACAACCTTCGTAATTGCTGCAGCAGTACACTCTTGTAGTCTACGGCTAGCTAGTAACAGTTGTAATGTAGGTTTACTAGGGTCTGGTATGCGTACCATAATATTTACAATTGCATTTTTTTACAGTCTGTTGTCTCGTCAACGCATAACCAAAGAAACTGTTTTTTCAATATGCGTTTAATTTTTCCACGTCATCGCGTACAAATGTAACATGCTTACGTGCCGTTTTCTCCGTTGGCAACCGCAACTCGGGATTGTATTTGTCCCAAAAGTCCTTAAACGGTTGTTTACCGAGTAAGCCTAGTGGCAAATTACGGTTTATCAACATAAGAATTACATCAAATGTATTTTGCACACTTTACAAACTATCTTACTCCCGTTGTAAAACAAATCAGGAAAGTTAGAAATAAACTTTACTGTCTTGAAAGGGTCGTTTTTTAGCCTTCGACATGTTCACTGAAAACTACAATTAATAACTACGTCTGTATCAATAAAATCAACACGCCCTATCCGCCATCCAATGCTAGACTGAACTGAGTGATGATGATTTGTCGTGTCGTATCATAATCGACCAGCCCTCCCCGCCCACCTAAACACACTCTCACTGCCGCTGCGATTGCTCTCCAGTTACCGGGCTCTAGTCATAAGTCGATCGAGTGGACACCGGCTGAACAGCCGTGAAAATTTTTTTAGAAATCAAAAATTCGTCCTATGTGAAAATTCAAGAGAATCAGTTAATAATTTTGGTAATATTGAGGAATTTCAAATTTTAAAGCAGAAGTAATTTTTACTCACCATGAGTTGAAGATATCAAGCAGAATACTTGCTTTGGTACTAATATTACTAATGGGAACTTTAACAGTTTAAAAGTACAAAATCAAAAGGAAAATTGTTATGAATAGAGCGGGCACTTTTTAAATTTCGCGGATGATTTATGTTGGTAGTTCCGGCAATAAAGGATATATTTGTCTGTATTACGTTAAGAAATTATCGTATATGTCATTTATTGCCGGAACTACCAACTTCAATCATCCGCGAAATCTAAAAAGTGCCCGCTCTAGTTATGAACATAAATTTAAAAGATATTTTCGAAATCAAAATTTTGAGAAATAAACCTAATGCATTTTTTGACTCATTTTTGTGTTATTCTAATTCGAGGTAATTTATTTTAATGCGATCTACGCTTAATTTACTACTCTTTATTACAATATTTCACACAACTAATTTATCATCGCTTTTGAAAAAAATCCCAAGTATTAAACTTTTGCAAAAGGAATGGATAAGCGTATTCAATGTTCCAGTGTACATAATTAAAAATTATAAAGATTTTGCTATTTTTGAAAAAAACTTTCACCACGATTTTTTTCTTAGTTAAAGGTTAGGCCGGTTATTTTTTGAAAACCTTTTGAACAGTTGTAGAACTATTTTACTACTACAAAGACTTTAAATTCCAAGAAGTGATTCATCACCAGGTCTATATTGACTAGAGAAATACTTAACTAAACAAGCTTCTTTGATTTGATCGATACTACGAGGGCAGTTTTTTATGTTATCTATCTAGCATGAAAACATTTTATTTTTCAACGTAAAAACCACTAATACACTTACTCCAACGTCTTTTTAATAACGCTATGCCTTCGAAATCTTTTGGTAATTCTAAAAATTACAACTCCACAGCATTTTCCAAGTCATCATTCGATAAAAAGCGACGCCCTCCCCAGTGTTTTTTGAGTTTTGGAAAAAGATAATAGTCAGAGGGGGCAAAGTCGGGATTGTACTACTTGAACAATTCGTGCTTTACGTACCCTGCCGTTGTTCTGCAGAAATAGAGCTTTCTGAGCATAATTATGGGTTTTTTCGCCTATAGCCGCTTTCAAATTCCCAATTGTGCCTTTGCAGATATTCGTTATTGTAATCCCTTCTGGCATGTACTCAATTAAGAGGATCCCGCGTCCCGGAAAACTGCCATTACTTTCCCCGCAAAGGATTGCATTTTCGTCTTCGTGGTTGGTGGTGAGCCCTTATGAATCCATTGCATGGACTCTTGTTTCGTAGGAAGGTCCCACTGGTGTACACAGGTCTCATCTCCGATTATAATTTTATAGAAGTCTTATTCTTGGGATGAGGCAGTCAAATTCTTCTTCAGGTCGTGCTTCCAGAGGTCTTCCACACTGTGGGTCATTATGAATAGATTCCCTGTTCCATTTGAACTGATTGCACCAATATTTTACTTGAAAATAGGACGGATTATTTTCTCCATTATGCCGCTACTACTCTTTCATAGATATTCTTCGGGCTAATTTTCGTTTCTTTAACCAAATTCGAATTTGAAAATTGTCACGATAGCATATTATTTTCATAACATAAAAAACTCCCGTCACATATTTAGACTGAAAATATTGTACACCGCACATAATAGCATTTGAACCAGCTAAGATTGATGTACCAACTATATATTCTCTGAGTGATTTTGTTTTCATTCAGTGTGAATCTAGTCTCAAAAAGGTCCCCGGATTTCTCAGAATTCATACCCATGTACTGTGCTGCAAATTATTGAATGCCTTAGGATAGTGGAATGCTTGAAGGAAATACACCACTCATTGTAATAGAACGCAGTATAAAATTAACGTAGACATAGAAATTGATATTTTAAATAGTGATGAAGTAAATAGAAATGCTTCGGCTAGAAGATTAGCAACAGAAAATTGAATAAGAATGTTTTGATAACCCTTCAAAAGCTAAGCACAAAATCACGATTGGTTTAAGATTTGTTTTACCGATAAAGCAACTTTTGTTCCGAACGACAGTGAATCCGAAGGTCAAATAAAAATTTTCATCCATATGCCAGCAAAAGAATTCAGCACGCACAAAATTTGAATGTGTCCTGTTATATTGAGTATTCACATAACAGAACGGGACTGGTAGTGCAATGTCTATCTATTGGTCTCAGAAGATAAGGTTCAAACCCCGTGGCTGTCAACCCGTAAAAGGATATTCGTAGTTTTTCTTACTACAGGGCGAGTGCTGCAGAAATATTGGGGAAAAAAAATTGCAGACCTACCTGAACGTAGTTCTCCTGCTGTGCCCGCTAGCATGAACAGGGGTTAGTTCATAACTCACTAAGAAAATATGCGTCACCCGTTTGAATTAGAGAGAACTACCCGCGAAAAACGGGAACACCAGGTGGAGGGGTGGGATAGGAAAAGAATATAGTTTGTGCGTTATAGGATGGCGGACACTTCAGATGCGCGGTGGAAATACAAGACTTTATTTTATAGTCGTTTTTTTATTATGCTAACATAATTTAAAAAATAAGTCGAGCTACGCCACTGCATGTTGCATTCAAACTTGAATTTTCCCGAACGATGTCCGACAGTACCTTCGGACAGCGCCGGAACTCGCCATCCTACAACACGAGACCTGTACATAGTTATTACTATAACTTCTTTAATGTAAACAATATTAAATAAAAAAAAAGAGATGAATAATAATCCCTAAGGACAATAATAGTACTTAACTGTTAATGGACAAGATTAACTAAGGGATCGACGTCGATGGCCACTACGTTCGATTTAACATCGCTCATACATATGCAACGCATTCAAATTACTCACATAAAATGTACAAATAAAGAAAAAAATAAAATAATGCTTGTTAAAATAACTTCGGTAAAATAAAAAATAAATAAATATGAATTGGAAAATATTTAAAAAAAGGAAAAATAAAACGTAAATTGCCAAAAATTTAGTAAATTTTGAAATAAGAATGTAGTGATAATAAAATGTTCCTAAAGTATATCGTTAATGAAGTTGCTTAAAATAAGGTTAAAGAAAAAAAAATAAACAAGTTAGAATTTAGACAAAATTAAAAAAAACAAATGGTTGTGAACCGAAACAAATAAAAAAAAAACGGTAAGCTTATCTTATCTGGGCTATGCTCAACTGGAGCTTACTGTGCTGTCGTAGTCGAACGACGGTAAATCGTCGCTAGTCCTGTCCCCGGCATGAATAGAACATGTGGACACACCCATGCAGCAAAAGCTCTACCCTTCAGAGGATTTCGGCAAATGAGCTTAATGATAACCCAACAAAAAAACCGTCGGTTGGATGGAGGGTTTGCTAGTCGATAATCGAAGATTACTAAGACTGGCGCGCCGTCGTAAAAAAGTTAAAATATATCCGACAATGTCGGTGATGGTTATTAAAGAAAACAAGCATTAAATTCTTACTTTGCGTAGAGGCTAACCGCCACAGCAGATTTTCGCAAGCGTACCTTCTTAGTCGACGGTCGACACCAGAAAAGAAGCGGGGTTAATTACCAATCAACGAACATCGTGCATTTTATTGCAATGAACTTAGGTAAATTTGGTTACAAAAAAAGAACCAAAACAAAAAAATAAAGAGAAAGAAAGACGTGATGAAAATTGTTCAATAACCAACCTTTATAATTGAAATTACCAAAAGTAAATAAACCAAACATTAAATATGTCAATAATAGAAATTATAAATTTTAAAGCGTATTAGAAAAGGTAATGTAGCGACATCTATTGTAAATATAAAACAACTATCGACAATATGAAATACAGATATGTTGGCAAAATAGAATTTGACACGTTACAATCACAAATATTTATTTACGCCTTTTACAAAACCATATCACATCAATTGTTCGAAATACTATATTAAATGGTGTCCAGCATTATCTTTAAAATCTTTTAAATCAGTAATCGATCTTGAACGAATTGTAGAAACAACGAAATGAGTCTTCTCAATCTGTAATTTCTTTCCGAAGGAATTACGAAGCAACCGCCACTCAAAAACTTGTATAACAGATGTATGCTTTTAAAGTAGAAGGAGTAATAAAAACCATTAGTTAGCGTATGCCCTAAAATGAGATTTGGTCCTTCTCAAGAATTTCTCAAAGTATGCGATACTTACAGAATCAGGTTGAATGATTGCGTAGTGGAACAATTGAGGAACACCAGGAGGCTTTAAGAGAGGAAGGTCTACCATTGACCAAATTTTTGTTTTGATTTCAGGCAGTCTTATGACGGTCATAAGAGGTCAACTGTACCATGCCCTCAAGACACTCCAGGTTCCAAATAAGATCATTAATCTAATAGAAATGACACTTAGAGAAACGGAAAACAGAGTTAGAGTGGAGGAAAAAATTCAAAGTTAAAAAAGGACTGAAGCAAGGAGACCCTCTGTTAACGGTGCTGTTTAATTGCCTATTGGAAGTAATATTTAGAGAGAGTGGAGTAAGAACCCAAGGAACTACTTACAGCAGCAGAAACTGCTGTCGTCAATATATATTGACGACGAAAAAACTAAATACCTACAAATGGGGAACGACACAAACAAGGAACAAACACAAATCAAGTTAATGACAGAACAGTACAAGGAATGCACGTTCGAGAAGGTCGAAGAATTCGGGTACCTTGGAGTAACAGTAACTGGTAAAGGTGGGAATAGACAAGAGGATAGCAAAGGGAAGCAGGTCGGTAGGAGTGTTATACAATATATTAAAAGCCAAAAACATATCATGGGCAGCGAAACTTAGACTGTACCAATTGATAATACGACCAGCAGTGTTATATGGCTCTGAGTTCTGAATCATGAGCAGGAAAGAGGAGGAGAAACTGAATGCTTGGGAACGTAAAGTGCTAGAGAAGATCTTCGGTGGCATCAAGGATCGGGGAAATGGATGAAGAAGAAGGACAAATTCGGAAATTAACCAGCTATATCAGAAACCAATGATAAGCCAGAAAGCCAGGGCATCTAGATTACGATGGCTGGGACATCAAGAATGCCAGATAATAGATGGCTGAAAGGCAGAAGGAGGAGAGGATGATCGCGGAGGAAATGGTTAGAGGCATACGAAGACGATCTAAAATTTTTGGGGTAGTATCGAGCTTTCTTCAGTATAAGACCTAATAGTTCTCTGGCAGTATACAGTCTCTTGAATTTGCATTGCTGTTTATTCCTTCATCATTGGTGTTATTCACAATCCGTCACATTTGTTAAAGTTGTCGAGTATCAACTGGTCATATATCTGTTAACCAAGTCAAGGTCACATTTGGGTTGCTTACTTCCAAACGATAATCTTCCTATTTCTTTGGGAAACTATGGGTTTAGAACCTTTCACTACAAGCAGGTCCTATGGCCGGGTAACTTCAATAATACTATGATCATTAAATAACTTTTTACTATAAAGATAAATTGATTACATTAACATAACTATCCTATGTATTCAATTATTCCACTGTACATGAATTTAACCTAAACTAGAATATGCACCTAATTGACCGTATGTGCCTAATTGACCGTATGTGCCTAACTGACCGTATGTACCTAACTGACCATATGCACCTAATTGACCGTATGCACCGAGCTGATTGTATGGGCTACTCAATTGTAATGTATTATATGGAGAGAGGCAGCCAAAGCCGCTGCACGTTTGTTGCGGACAAATTTGGCCAAGACACGACGGTTGTGGTGGTGGTTGTGGGCAAACGGGGCCAGGGCAGGGGTTTGAACATCTCAGACCTGGACAAAGACCCGGATAGCCTAAAAAGAGAATAAAACAATTTAAGGTTTTGTATGGGACGTCACAAAATTAGTCGTTCTTTTGACCCAATATGCTGAAATACGGAGGTGATTTAATGGTGAGAGTACAAGAATTTTCGTAAACGATTGAATGGCCAACGACACAAAGTTTACTGGGCTGAAGATCAATAAGAACACTCGTACTAAAATTGGCAAGGAAAGGGAGGTGTTCCAGCAATACAAAACAGTTTCGGCAATCCATACACGGAATTAGAGACCAAATATTGCAGAGGCTATTTACTGTAACAATTACCAAACTGTATAACTTTAGTCAACGGTTTGGCAAAGTCCATTTATTTTCCAAACAAAGATAAAAGCATCTCAAAAAAGTGCTTAGAAACAGTACCCAAAGATAATGCTAATGGAGCTTATGGCATCGACAGAATCACGGCAAAAGCAATGTGAGGAGGGAAAACACTAATCAATGGATGTATTTCTGCCTACCCGGCGTCATCAGCGTTGCTCCAAATGCTTCTCTACTTCATACTGCTTTTGCCTCTCGGCTGACTGACTCTACACGCAAAGAAACGTTTACTTGTATTAAGACTGTCCGCCTCAATTCAAAACAACCCTTTCAATTATCCGCAATACAATTACTGTTTTAAATCAAAAGAAATATTTTCTTAGCGCTTTTTTCTCCGCTTAAGAAAAGTATATACCTGTAATGAAATAATAGTATCTCTTTAAGACACTTGTTAACTTGATTCAAGAAAATCTTGCACAAAATTTGAAGAAAGGGATTCCTAGTATAAGTAAATGGCCGTTATAACGCAAAACAAGAGTAGTAAATAGTTCTCTTAATTCAAGAAGCGTTTAGGTATTGTTCATAAATCAATAGTTTCATTTTCTTAAAATAAAGCATTTATTTACTTAGAATTCTTGAAATGCATATTATTTATATCCGCATTATTAATTGCACTTGTCTTGTTTAAAACAGTACGACATATCCGTACATAATGCAGAAAATTATTGTCATTGCTTGCGATTTTAAAAAGGCTAAGATAGGTTACCTTCAGAATAATGTTCAAACGAAAGTGAACTTTAATGTAGAAGTACACATGAAAAAAGTGCCCAGAAACAATAACCAAAATAATGTTGACATCTAGTATTGGTGGAATTACTCCCGGCAAAAGCAATGTAAGAAGAGAAAAGCACTAACGCTTTTTGCTCCTGCCCACATTGCTGTTCATCTGTCAGTTTATGCTACTAAATTTCAAAAACAGCAATGAAATATTTCGTGGTGCCATCTAGTGCCAGAGATATAGTCATGTCGTCCTAGAAAGTTGCGTCAGAAACCGGAATACAGATGAAATACTTATCCATATAATGATATAACCTTTAACGTACAACGTTTCATAAACATTTTCAAAAGATACCGGTAAATGTAATGTGATTATTTTCTTGACTTAAATGATTTACTTGGAAGAAACATTTTCCTGTCTTGGATTTTTTGGATTTTCTAACCCCAAGAAAATATTTATTTAATACAAATAAAATTTTCAAGAAAATTATTTTCTTATTTAAACATTTTTATAGTCTTGAAATAAAAGTATTTTCTTGAATAGAGACTGATTTCTTGATGCAAGAAACCATTTCTCTGCGTGTATCAACACCTTGAGCTACACGAGAGTAAGTCAATAAATATTCGTTTTTGAAGATAGCTGGCGTTACTGAGGGATTTTGACATTACTTTCGTGCACTGCCATCTTTCATATGTTTGGTAAGTTTACTGTATGTAAACGGTGTGATAAAGGAAAAGAAAAAACAGTTGTTTAGTTCTTTAAACGATCCTTCAATATTAATTGATGTTCATCGTGCAAACAAAGAAAGAAAAAAGGGAAAGGTAGCTTGCCCTACACCAGTTGCTGAATACAAGAAATTTATGGGCGGCGTCAATCTATTTGACCAATATATTCAATTTTACTCTACTTCTTGGAAAAGTGCCAGATGTTCTAGAGTGTTTGCAATGCATCTACTTATAATAAATGATTAATCAACTTATATAAAACATACGAACATCAGCGGGTAAAAGTAACGCAATTTCTTATAAGTTATCAGTAGTCTGGGCAAACAGCGGTAACAGTCAGTGTAGTAGATATGTGGTGCGGAGTCGGCGATTATTTATTTCATGCGTTCACAGCGTCAGTACTAAATCGATGCTGTATGCAAGTAGTTCTGTGTATATGTAGGCTGTCGTAACTTATTTCGTAATTGTCCGCTTATGTTTGCTTTAAAAATGTGGCAGTTAGGTACGTCGCGAAAACGACCAATGGCAAACACAGTTAAAAACTTTATAGTGGACATGCCGGACTTAATTTTTGATGGCGCTAAAATTCAATATCTAGTTTGTAAAATCCCTTTAATGTATTGGTCCAGAAGCCATTGCCAACGTCACATCGAAAGCGAACAGCATTCTTCTGCAAAAAGTGGCATACGAGACCAAGAAAAATTTACGTTTGATTTATGTGTTACTCTTATTTTATGTAATCTATCGTTTCGTTTACTAGACAAAGAAGCATTTGTCTCCTTCTGGAATAAATATGCGGACTGTAAATTAGCTAGTCGGACATCGATACGAAATGTAATGCCATTTGCTCGTAAACATATAGAAAAAAGAATGAAAACGGAATTGAAAGATAAAAAACTGTGGTTGTGTGTGGACGAAACAACAGATCGTCAAAAACATTCTGTGGTTAATGTAATGGTATGTACAATGGAACCACATCGACCGTCATCCCCCTTCTTACTTGCTTCCAAAAGAGATACATTGTACTACCGATGAGATTTCAAAAGGTGGTGTTGAACTCATTGAACAAATTTGCAGTTTTAACTATGCAACTTTTAATGTTTATGAGTGATGGTGCCGCAAACATGCGTTCTTTGGGCCGATCTCTTAAAGAACACAGTGGTAACTTACATGTAACGTATAAAATCCAATCCATACTCTAAATCTTGGGGCACAAACGATTCCTACATGTTTCCCACTAGTAAATGTATTGATTGCTAGTACAAAGGCAGTATTTCTAAAGTCCCCGAAACGTACCCGACTATTTCACAAACTGTGTCCTGATTTACCTGAACCACCACAGCCGATTGTTACACGTTGGGGAACATGGTTGCAGGCTGCGTTTTACTACAACAAATATTTTGATCAAGTAAAGAAGGTAGTTTTAAAATTCAATCCAACAGAAGCTGCAGCAATCAAGAAAAGCCAGGAAATATTTCAAGATAGTCAGGTTAAAAGAGATTTACAAACTATTCACAACAATTACTTCGGACTAGCGGAGGGAATAGAGAAATTACAAAATGTTTCGATGTCGCTAGTGGATTCTGCTCAAATTGTGAATGATGTTCACGCAAAGTTATGCGCTGTAGAAGGCGAAACAAATTGGTGTATAATACGAAAACTTCAAAGTGTTTTAGAGAAAGACTCCGATTTTCTTATATTAAGACAAATTTATGAAGGTGCGTGTGAAGATGCATTAAGTTGTTTCAAAGATTATTTTAAATATGCAAATATAACATCGCTAGATGTCGAACGGTTGTTTTCGACATTAAAAAACGTTTATTCCGTACGTCGTACTCACATGACTGAAACAGCTGTGGAAATATATCTAATAATTCAAATATTTAACAGATGTTACCCAGTTTGTGATTTCACGGAAGACTTTTAAAACGGCAAGTGTTTCAGCACGTTTTATAATGTATTTCTTACCTTCTATTTTATATGTAAACTTTTACGCGCTCGTCACGCTTCTGATTGTTACCGCATATTTGCCCAGGTTATCAGCATCAGTAGCTAATGCAGAAACAATATCCGGCAACCGCAAACTTTTCTCAAAGTTCTAATCTCTAAAAAGCTTTCATCGTCTTTAGAATGATTGTGCCAGTAACTGTAAAGTTTAATAGATTCATATAATTTTTCAAATTGATAATACCAAATAACTTAACCGTTTAAAGTTATACGGTTTATTTACTTTATTATCAGTTGAATGACAAATATCTCTTAGGTCAAACACGGTTGATTAGGACCCTTATTCATGTTAAGAGCAAGGTTATCTGGTATGCTATACGCTTACAATAAGATTCTGCAAATGGCCTTCATGGTGTCTTCATATTGTAAATATAAAGTTATCGGTAACGTAATTATTTTAACGATGTAGAATTACATAATTTGGGTAACATTTCCTTTAGATAATATTTTCATTATCATCATAAGGAACTTTATCTGCAAAAAATCTATTTTAAAATATGCTATTCTCGTAGCTGTTAGCTAGTACATACATCTGCTGTTCCACGTATTTTGTGATAATTCCAAGAATATTTCCTATTGTTCTGTTGAAATATACGAAACATAGGAAAGAAAAATCATGCCTAGAACATCCATTTTCAACTTTGTGTTAAAGTTAATAAGTTATCAAATGATACCAGATCTGAACCCTATCAGCTAAGACATTTTAAATGTAATTTTTAACTTATTCGAAAGAAATAATACGAACACATATTGTTTCGAGTTTTAAATTTTGTTATTAAAACAGATTAACCAAAAAGAATGAGCTACTTGTACATTTAACTAACTAAACTTGTACATCTAACTAAAAAACAGCAAGAATTTAGATGGATGATTAGACATCGTTGATGTCTCAGTAACGGAATTTTATATTGTTCATCCAAGTTAGAAACTAGCGTGGAGAATTTCGCGTCATATTATCTGGTGTACGATAAAATACTTTTTTGTAATGACGCCAATGTTGTTTAGATCAAATAAGTAACAAGAGCTTATTGACGGGTTTCTTAGGGGTATTGATAGGTTATATAATAATGGACCAGAAGTTCAATTTCTAACATTTATTGAAATAAACGCCAATAAATTATTGGCTTTTCAAGGTTGTTGAAACCCTGTTACAATTATAAAAATGGTACAGGCGGTTATTTGTACTTCTGATGGCAGAGACGCCGTGGATTAGACATTAATCTGAGGCAACTTCGCTTTGCTGATAATTTTTTACCAGTTTTACTCGGTTGTGAATGTGTGTCATGCACGAAGCACTAACCTTGCCCTTGACATTAATAAGAGTCGTAATGAACCTTATTTGGCATAAGAAATGTTTGCTATTCAAATGGTGAATGTCTTTTTTTTCTAAACCTACACATAAAAAAGGTTTTCCTCTCCAGAACTTTATCCGTGGATACATTGTATTAAAAAAAAATGATACCTTTGGTTGTTACGACCTGAAATGATTTATTGTAACAGTGCCCATATGTATATTAGAATAGTGGGAGGTTTTTGATGAACCTTAATACTACTCTAAGATGTCCTTTCTTCAATTCAGTAGGTGTTAGGAATGGCCTACTGAAATGGTGACGTCGTTTGTGACTAATGACAATATATAACATAGAATGTGTTTTTCCGCCTCCAGATCTTCTTGACAGAGACGACAGAGTTAATCTTCAGCTTTTCCTACTTTGTGTATTAGTGGTATTTTAGGGCTACCTGACCTATCAGTAAACCTTCCAGTATTCTGAGATCCTCTTTACTGAAAGATAACATTGTCTTTGTTGTCTTTGTCGTAGCTGATATGAATGATTTCGCCTACTTCGTATAATAAAATTAAATTAAATTTTTATGCAAAAAAAAACTAATAAAATATGCAATAAATTTTTGCAAAAATTAAAAGATAATCCGTACCTGCTAGAATAATCCCTGAATTAAAACGGAAGAAATATTTTGGTGGGAAGTTTTAGCAATTAGATAAAGCTACAATTCTGAAAAGCCACGATAGAAAACTGATGAATTTTGAAACCTACTGAGAATGCTCAAAGGTGTCACCCTTTTTTGGGGAGCTTTGAATGGAAAGTTACTGACATTATCTAAAATTGAAAAAGAATTACAAATTGATCGATCCAAGTAAAGAAAAAGAGAATTATGGACTACTAGACTGATAAACTTCTTCCTCAAACCTAGATTCTGCAAATAATTTTTGATAAATAAAAGATATTGCACCAAGATAAAAAGGCAGATTCGCAATAAACCGATTTTTAATACATTCTCCATCAAAATTCGGTGAAACTAATAAAATTATTTCCAATTAGCTTACTGGGCAAGTTACCATATTTCTTGTAATGTATAAGGTAGGCGCCATAAATTCTCGGCCTGATATAGAAAAAAATAAACTCCCCTAACTTCAATACATCTATTACAACAATCAATTAATAATTCTATACCATTGTAAAAATAATCTAAAGTTTTCCCCCAAAATGTTGTATTACAGCTGCTTGCAGCTCACTATCGCCCTTAAAACGATTCCGTTTTGGATAGAGGAACCATTATTTCATCCCCTGTGACAGTCGACTCCAAAATCGGTTTCGGGTCGTCTCCACGCATGATTAAAAACGAGCGCGCACATTCGACCCGACGTTCACTTTGAGAGCAGAAATAAGATGCGATACCTATCTTGCACTAATCTAAATCATACCCGAATGGTTATGGAGAATTTGGCGAATACTTGTTTCGGAAATGTTAGACATCACTGCTAAATCCTTCACTTTCAGTCGGCGATCTGCTAATACCATTTCTTCAATAATTGAAATGTTTTGAGGCGTTATCAGTTCAATTGGCCGACCGGGGTACTCATCATCATCAAGGGATTCTTGCCCCAAACGAAAACATTTTGCCGACTTTTTTACAGTGGAATATGAAGGAGATAAATCACAATAAACGCCGTCTAAACGTTGTTTAATGTGATTAGGCGTATATCCCTTTTTCGTTAAAAATTTGATGGCCGCGCGGAACTCAATTTTCGTTAGCTGAGATATTTTCATGCACTAGTCACGTTGTCTAGCTGGCTACATAATGAGGCCTCGTACATGTGCAACTATGACGAAACAGAGTTTGAACACGCTAGAACCTGTATAAGCCTGTCAGGCCGAGAATTTATGGCGCCTGCCTCGTAATATGTTATGTATATTTGTCATAATCAAGGATGCAAACATTCAAACAAAACCTTATACCAACTTATTGTGTATATGCCACGGTAGAGCACTGCACGGGCCTATTTTTCACGGCCCGGCCCGCCCGTGGCCCGTTACAGCATGGAGTAGGCCCGCCCGTTGCGTTCATTACCTCGGCACAAGGCCCGCCCAGCCCGGCCCGTTAGGAAATTTAGGCCCGTTTGGCCCGTCTAAATTATTTTAGCCTGTTTAAGTCTACCGTCTATTTCTAATCATTTTTTAATTACTACATTATAATGAGTAGAATGAAACATTTATTTTGTTTGTTCTTGAATACTATATTGTATAAAACCAAGAGAAAACGTAACATAACATTGCGTACATTAAAATTGTTAATACAAAACGATATCGTACAAACCAAACAGCATTTACTGCATACGTTATATCCATTCGATGTAGTTAATAAAACATTCTCGGCCCGTCAGGCCCGTATAATTTTAGGCCTGGCCCGCAATGAAAAGAGACGAGGCCCGCCCGAGGCCGCCCGAGGCCGCTCGCGGGCCCGGGCGAGCCGAGCGGGCCGGGCTTTTCCTAGCCCGTGCAGTGCTCTATGCCACGGTGCATTAAGTATATAGTGTATCCACCAACATACTCCTTAAACGTTCTTGAACCAATTTTGCAAGACATCTACTTTGACAGAGATATAACAACTCAAGAAAAAGATCTCAACGTTATGATAAAAATATTAATAACATTTGTAAAAAGCCGGTTTTCCTGACATAATTTCATTGAAACAATGTTTAAAGCATGGCGGAGGTTCAACGTGTATTTCAACAAGAAGAATGATCCAAAGTACCAACCCAGCGTCATCCAAAATTGGTTACAAAGGGAAGAAAATCAAGATTTTGGGAAATTGGCCCCACCAATTTCCCGAATCAAATGCTATGGAGTATTCTAAATCGGGAAATATAGGTTAGAAAATTATCTGCAGCTCTCTAAATGACCTAGTCCAATTTTGGGGAAGGCATCAATAAAAAATATATTGTATACTTCAGAGTTCAAAGGTAGCATAGGAAATGTTAAGAAGTATTCCTTAATTTTTCAAGCACTACTAATTAGTTAAAATATGAAAATCACTAAACTTGCTATAGATGTCATATATTTTGCAAAACAGCAGTAGGTTTATAAATGCAATTTAATTCTTCTTAAGAAGTTGTTCTCATAAATAAAATAAAATAATAAATTAATGACAAACAACACAGAGTATCGACACACTCCTCACCACACAAGATATTAATTAATTCGGAACAGCTGTTTCTTAATTAATAGACTAGTGAAATTTCCCTTAAACCAAAATAAGTACAACAAAGAGCTTAAATTCATAAAAAATGTGGCTATTTATAATGGTTACTCTTCTATAGATGTCGACCGCATCCTTAAGAAAGTCCAACATAGGCATTATGTAAGAAATTCTACGACCTTGATACCGGTAGAAACTCGCGACAAGAAACCTGTGAAACTCCCTTTCCATAGCATATCGAAAGGTATCAGCAAAGTTTTTAGGGGACAAGACATGAACGTATGTTTTAGTTCACGGAATACACTTAAGAACCTTCTTGGTAATCCAAAAGACAAACCGGACATGAAAAAAAGGTCGGGAATTTATAAAATTGCATGCAACGATTGTGATAAAGCCTATATTGGACAAACAAAACGAGCGATTGGTACTAGATTTAATGAACAGATGAGATGCTATAGATTCGGTCGAACAGGAGCGTTCAGTGTAGCCGACCATATGATTGATACAGGACATGTAATCATATTAGAAAACCTCAAATTAATTAAAAACGTAACTTCACCTCGGGAATTAGACGCGTTTGAGACCGCGTACATAAGAACACATTTGAATCTCTTAAACAAAGATAATGCGCCACTTCATTTCTCTTGAATGTTTGATTTATTAGGGTAAAAGAACTTTTCAGTCCACACTTGACAAAGACCGAGTCTCCGTGTTTTGCAAGATATGTATTGATTTGTTTAGTATCCTTAGAATGCGTAGATAGAGAATTAGCGGGAAGTAATCTTCCTTTCGACTCGCTCTATTCTACGAGGGCGGGATGAGACAAGACCCTTGTCCGTTTCACATATATTCAGCATGTTAGAGTTAAACGATAGAAAAGTAGGTATTCGTAAATAGATATACACAGATACATACATGTTTAGACATATTTGTACATATATACCCTTCCTTTTTTCCTCGAGAGGAGGGATAGACAAGCATGGTAGAATTAAGGAAAAAGTTTTTAGTTGTTTCGTTCAGATTTATTCGGTAACTCGGTTGAAAATGAGGGCCCAGTGAGCCTTTGAAACAGCTGTTCCGAATTAATTAATATTTTGTGTGGTGGGGAGTGTGCCGATACTCTGTGTTGTTTGTCATACTACCCCACAGTCCTTGCTATCATTATTAATAAATTAATATTGCAATTAAAGTTGGGTAGCAACATTTCTCCTTTTTCAATAGTAAATATCCAAGCTAAATATAAATACCAAATTTAAAAATATGGAAAAACTCATTATTTGTATGATATAAAAATTCTGAAAAGCCTGACAAAAACTTCCATAAACATAAGTCAAATGCATCAAGATCTGTTAAATTGTGACGAAATGAACTGAAAAAAGCTGATTTTCCTCAAAATTGCCGAAGGAATAAAATGCAATATTCCAGTAAAATGGAACCGTCTCCTGATAACACAAGTTTCCTTTTTTCTAAAGCTGTCAACAGATTTTTGTGCAAAATTCATTTGAAGCATCTTTCTATTACCAAAATTATTAAAGTAATTTAGTACTAATTTTTTACTATTATAATATATCTCTAAAGCACATACTATAAACATTAAATACTTAGCTCTTGAAAAACGTTAACTATAATATAAATAAAACAAGAAAATAAAATCTGAGTCTAACAGTTATAACTTACCTCCATATTGAGGTTTGCAGCTAATGTTATCAATAGCTAAAACTAACAGAACAAATCCCAAAAGAGCCTTCATCTTCTACAAATTTTTACTTTCAAATAACGGGCGTCATTCCTTTTTTGTTCTTTATAAAGACATATACAACATTTAAAAAAAAATTGAACTGTAACCTGCCACACTTGCCAAACTAACGCCATTTCCGATAAGACTTGTGTAAGGATGTTTATACAATTCATTAATTATAAAAAAATTACCAATTTCTGGTGTTATACTTAATCTAATCTAGTTTGAACGTATCTAGGTTATTCAAACATACTATTACGCGATACAATTGCCTAGTTTTTTTTGCTTAAAAAAATGATCCGATTAAAGTTTAGGAAAATCCGAATTATAAATAGAAATTTATCTTTTTTTTTGCATTACCCGTACACTTCTTACTCAACAATGACTTACTAATCAATAACATTTATTAGCGGAAGTGAAATTGGAAATTAAAAAGAATAAGCCGATTTCTATTTTTTGTGAACTAATCTTTGGCGTTATTGGTAGTTCAATTATATTTACGGTGTCACTGGAAGTTTTAAATAAAATACCCGGTATATTTTTAAGTTTTTGGAAAGGCAAATGAAAGACGAATCCAACGATAGATAGCACATATGTTGCATTTTAGCACCAATACACGTTTTGGTAATCTGTTTCTGTTGCTATGCAAAATTAGTAACGAAAGGGCTAAGATCGCCCGATTTATCACCTTTATACTTTTTTTCCTGGGGAAATTTGAAACAAATAATTTATTATCATACCAATATAAGGCGAAATAATCCCGAAATTTTTATAATCGATTGGGATACTGCTTAGCCAAAGAAGGGGGTGTTTTTGAAATATCTGTTAAATAAATTTTTAAATAACAAATTTTTGAATGATTTATTTTTGTTTTCTTAAGAGATATCTTGCTCTAAGAACTTTTAATTTATATTCCACTACATTTTCATTTTAATTTAATAAAATTGCTGTTTAGTTCGTATTTTTGTTCTCGTTCTAGTCTCCCTATGTTATTGTAGTTATCACCTAGTATTATGAAATAAAAAGTGTCTCATTGTATACATTATACAGTGAGGTCCTAAAGTACCTCCGTCCCCATGCTACCTTTTGAACGACAGAAGCTAGCGTTTTTAGAAATAATAAGTCGATTTCTATTTTCTATGAACTGACTTTTGCCGTTATCGGCAGTTCAATTATATTTCCGGTGTTACCGGAAGCGACGTTAACTTTCTTATTTTAAATAGAATATATCTTTCTACGTTTTTAATCGAAGGGTGAATCTGACGATATCACATATGTTATACTTTAACTTTAGAAATATGACGATATGCAGCAATAAAGGTTTTGGTAATCTGTTTTTGTTGTTACGCAAAATTGGCTAGGAAAGAGCGCTAAATTGTTTCTTGTGGCGTCAGACTGAACTAAAGAGCTCATTGCTAAGCAAAACAATCATAACAACTACCAACCTGTTAAATTTCAATTCCAAAAGCATAAATTATTCTTGTTGTTTATTGCTATTATATCCTGCATTTGTCATACATTTCTTCTTTGTTCTTGTTATTACTTTCTCTCATTATATTTATCGAATTTTATTTCAATTAATTGATTATGGCAAGTTTGTTTAAATGTGTTAGCTTTTGATAGACAATATGTCTATCTTTTAGATTTTTTGTGTTGTTACTTTTATGATGGCTTCGACATGAACCATGCAAAATTGCTGGGTCAATTTTAATATGAAGTAAGTCTGGCGACAATTATCTATCGCCTTATTCTCCATGGCTGCGGAACAAATTGTACAATGATATTAAAACAGTTCGCCCTGCAAGTTTTACATCATTTATCCTTACTTAGCGCAAAGTTCAAATATTTCCGGCTGTACAAGGGCAGCCTTTATTATGTTTCACTTCGTGGTAATTGTTGCCAAGTTCACCGAATATTAAAATTAGGTACTTGATGTTATCTTACGTGGTCCATGCGAAGGCCATTGCAAAATCAACAACATAAAAGACTGAAACCTAAGCACATCGCCTATCAAAAACTAATAAATTTAAACAAACCTACCATAATTAATTAATTACAATCAAGTTCGATAAAGTAGAGGAGAAACAACAATTAACAAAACAAGTTAAAATAAGATAAAATAATAGCGAGCACGAAGAATGAAAGTATGACAAATGCAAGTTATAATAACAATAAATAACAAGAATAATTTACGCTTTTAGAATTGAGACTTGACAGTTTGGCAATTGTTATGATTACTTTGCTTAGCAACGAGCTCTTTAGATCAGTCTGGCGTCATAAGAAACAATTTGGCGTTCTTTCCTAGCCAACTTTGGGTAACAACCAAAACAGATTACCAAAACCTTTATTGCTGCATATCATCATCATTAAGTTAAAGTATAACATATGTGATATCGATGGATTCGCATTTCGATTACCTTTCCAAAAACGTAAAAATATATAGGGTGTTCTGTTTAAACTAAGAAAGTTGACATCACTTTCAGTGATATCGGAAATACAATTGAACTACCGATAACGGTAAAAGTTCAAGACCGCACTGCATAATAATGAACAGCGGAAAAATGTTTCCAACAAAACGGTAGTGGAGACTTAAGTTCTGAAATACGATCGCTTTATTATCTCTGATTATTCCTGTACACATTTTCTTCAGTAGCGGTATACAGTGAAATCTCCCATAATGGACATCTCCCTTGAGTGGACAATTCCGTTATGCGGACAAATACTCATTTACATAGCATTTGCTCTGTATTTTATATGTATTGTGATCTCTCTTCTACGGGCACTCTGTTGAACGGACATGGACACGAAATTTAGACTGAGTACCTATCTCTCTTAGACGGACGCATATCTACAATGCCGAGTTCTTAGGTAATAAATTGAACACATGATTTTGAACGGTGGATCCCCGGCGGTAAATCCCCGTCTTAACAGTACGATCCAATATTTGTGGTTTATTAAACAGTCGTGTTTCAGTTTGACTACTGTGCTTATGGTGTTTGCGTTATATAAATGTCTTTTACGTTAAATATTCAATTACAATTACATAAATAGGTAGGTAAGTTTATCAGTTAAAAAGTTAAGTTTAGTTGCATATGTATACATATATGTATGTGTTATTGCAATTTTTAGTTATAATGGCACCAAGAAGAAACATTTTGCCACTAAAAGAAAAGATAGAACTTACATATTAAGTTTTCTGAAGAAGCCAAAAAAAGTGTAAGAGAGATTGCGAAACATTTTGGCATAGGTAAATCCCAAGTGTCAGACATTCTACGAAAGAAGAAAGATTTATTGAGGGATTTTAATTCCAATTCTGTTTTAACTGGATTAAAAATACGTTTAGTGTAATCAATTGGTAGCCGTGACATGACATCACATTCAGGTGGTTTTCAGCAGCACGCGCCTATTTCTGGAATAATGATTAGAGAAAAAGCTAAAATAGCCGCAGAAAGTTTGGGAATGGGCAGCTTTAAAGTGTCATGAGGCTGGCTAGCAAAATTTAGAAAGCGTCATGGAATTTCATACAGAAGCATATCTGGAGAGGCTGCCGCTGTAAACCCAGCAGACGTGAAAAATTTCCTGGATAAGTTTCCTTCGATCATGCAGAATTACAATGCTGACTGCATCTATAATGCAGATAAGACCGGCTAATTTTTCAGAGCACTGCTCGAAAAATCTGAGTTTTAAAGGTGAAAGATGTACTGGAGGAAAATTATCTAAAGACCGTATCACTATCCTGCTTTGTATCAATATGGAGAGCGAAAAGGAAAGGCCCTTGGTGATAGGGAGAACAAAACGACCACGTGCATTTCGTAATTTAAAATTGGATCAACTGCCAGTAGACTCGAGACACAACAGAAAGGCATGGATGACGGAGGAAATTATGACAGATTGGCTTCGAGCATTTGACAGAAGAATGCAAATTAAGAAAAAGAAAGTCCTACTCATTTTAGATAATACTGCCTCACATCCAAAAAATATTCAACTGGAAAATATAAAAATGTTTTACCTACCTCCGAACAATACATCTGTCAGCCTTTGGATCAAGGAATAATAAAAAATTTGAAATTTTTCTACAGATCACTAATCTTAACACTCATTATTAACCGAATCGATAACACCGAATCTGCAAGTGTCCCAACAAAAAGTATCAACGTTTTAGATGTAATTTATCTCTTAAAAACCTCTTAAGAATCGGGTAACATCTGAAACGATAAAAAATTGTTTCCGAAAATCTGGCTTTGTAATAGATGCTCCAGTTGATAAAAATAAGCGAATACGGTGATGATGAAGAAGGCACAGAAAACCAAAACGGGAGAAATATTGCAACGTACAAAGAGGCCTTACCATTAATTAAAGATTTAAAAGTTCTTGCCACGAAGAAAGACACATTTTCAAACGATGTCGACATTTGCAGAAAAAAGACAAACAATTACGGACTTTTTTAATAATTGATGTTAATTATTGTAGCATATATATTAGGCTTTATTTTTCGATTTTGTTTTGAATATATGCCCATATGTACAAACTGAGTTTTTTTTTTATTTCTCATCAATGGACACTGCCCTTGAGTGGACAAAAATTTTGTCACCGTCGCTGTCCGCCCAATGGAGATTCTACTGTATATGAAAGTTAAACTAAATCTTAATTTTTATGTGCAACCAGTAAAATCTAAAGAGTAAAACGTACATCTGTAAAGTTATAACAAATAAAATATAATCTATTTAAATTTGTTCACTAAAAATTATTTATATATACTTTAAATTTAATTTGTGTCATCCTCATCGTGGCAGTTTGTAGGACAATACAGTGCTTGTTCTTTTCTATGGTCTTCAGCTTCTGTATAGATCTTGGATTTCCTTGCTTGGCCACTTCGTATTTTAAATCATATTGCAAAAAATATATAAAACTTGAAATCACACTAGTGCCGAATACGAGAAAGTTGGATGAAAGTTGGATGGAAAGTTGGATGAAATTTTATTTATTTATTCTAGACTTAGGAATTTGATATAATGATTATTTGGAAATATAAATTGACAATCTCAAATAATGCACAGCGATTTTAAGAAAGTGCGAACTGTCTAATCATGTCAACATTTACATTATCAACAATTACTTTTTTAATTCTCACATACCTCCCTTTGCCTTGCCGAAATTAACCTCAAATCTGCTATACAGAATTTATGTTACTTTAGCTCCGTAATGAAAATATAACTGTAGAAATATACAAAAAATGTGAATTGAGATACTTGAAAATTAAAAAAAAAAAGGTATTAAGAAATAAACTAGGAAGCTAGAAAAGAAAGCAGGGTAGCATACAATTTTCAATAAACCAGTGCAATGTTGAAGTCTATTATGTAGCTCTGACGACATCACGATATTATTTTCAAAAGAATCAGAATACTCTTATGTAATTGCATTGTTTCGAAGTAACTACTATACATTCTAAAGCAAACATGTCAATGTCAAACGAGAAAAATTAGCTCAAAAAAGTACAATATGCTGATGGAAGATAAGGAAGTATTGGATTTCATGGAAGAGAAGCAGCAACGGATAACGGGGGACCAACTGTTAGCTCTTAAAGGATGGAAATCAGCCCTTCTTATGCAATTTCAACCGCAGTTCCAAGTTATCATTCATTTCGGCATCCTTGTGGGCTTCATTTCTTCCTTGGTGGACATGGTCTACATATTAGCCAACGAAAAAGTCGACTACGGACCAGCTAGGATCTATTGTAAGTTACTTACTTCTACGACATCATTTGGTGTGCTTCTTTCGTCTGCAGTGATTACTAGTTTGGGCAAACAGCGGTAACAGTCAGTGTAGTAGATATGTGGTGAGGAGTCGGCGATTATTTATTTCACGCGTTCACAGCGTCAGTACTAAATCGATGCTGTATGCGAGTAGTTCTGTGTATATGTAGGCTGTCGTAACTTATTTCGTAATTGTACGCATATGTTTGCTTTAAAAATGTCGCAGTTAGGTACGTTGCGAAAACGACCAATGGCAGACACAGTTAAAAACTTTATAGTGGACATGCCGGACTTAATTTTTGATGGCGCTAAAATTCAATGTCTAGTTTGTAAAATCCGTTTAATGTGTTAGTTCAGAAGCCATTGTCAACGTCACATCGAAATCAAACAGCATTTTTCTGCAAAAAGTGGCATACGAGACCAAGAAAAATTTACATTTATGTGTTACTCTTATTTTATGTAATCTATCGTTTTGTTTACTAGACAAAGAAGCATTTGTCTCCTTCTGGAACAAATATGCGGACTGTAAATTACCTAGTCGGACATCGATACGAAATGTAGTGCCATTTTCTCGTGAAGCTATAGAAAAAAGAATGAAAACGGAATTGAAAGATAAAAAACTGTGGTTGTTTGTGAACGAAACAACAGATCGTTAAAAACATTCTGTGGTTAATGTAATGGGACATACAATGGAACCACATCGACCGTCATCCTCCTTTTAACTTGCTTCCAAAAGAGTTATAAATTGTACTGCCGATGAGATCTTAAAGGTGGTCTTGAACTCATTGAACAAATTTGAAGTTTCAACTAAGCAACTTTTAATGTTTATGAGTGATGGTGCGGCAAACATGCGTTCTTTGGGCCGATCTCTTAAGGAACACAGTGGTAACTTCTTACATGTAACGTGTAAAATCCAATCCATTCTCTAAATCTTGCGGCACAAACGATTCCTACATGTTTTCCACTAGTAAATGCATTGATTGCTAGTACAAAGGCAGTGTTTCTAAAGTCCCCGAAACGTACCCGACTATTTCACAAACTGTGTCCTGATTTACCAGAACCACCACAGCCGATTGTTACACGTTGGGGAATATGGTTGCAGGCTGCGTTTTACTACAACAAATATTTTGATCAAGTAAAGAAGGTAGTTTTAAAATTCAATCCGACAGAAGCTGCAGCAATCAAGAAAAGCCAGGAAATATTTCAAGATAGTAAGGTTAAAAGAGATTTACAAACTATTCACAATTACTTCGGACAAGCGGAGGGAATAGAAAAATTACAAAATGTTTCGATGTCGCTAGTGGTTTCTGTTCAAATTGTGAATGATGTTCACGCACAGTTATGCGCTGTAGAGGGCGAAACAAATTGGTGTGTAATACGAAAATTTGAAAGCGTTTTAGAAAAAGACTCCGATTTTCTTATATTAAGACAAATTTGTGTAAGTGCGTGTGAAGATGCATTAAGTTGTTTCAAAGATTATTCTAAATATGCAAATATAACATCGCTAGATGTCGAACGGTCGTTTTCGGCATTAAAAAACATTTATTCCGCACGTCGTACTCACTTGACTAAAACAGCTGTGGAAACATATCTAATGATTCAAATATTTAACAGATGTTACCCGGTTTGTGATTTCACGGAAGGCTTTTAACACGGTAAGTGTTTCAGCACGTTTTATAATTTATTTCTTACCTTCTATTATATGCGTAAACTTTTATGCGCTCGCCACGCCTCTGGCTGTTACCGCATATTTGCCCAGGTTAGTGATTACGCTTTCTTGCACTAAACAATAGTTTTCGTTTCTTTAGTCGAGATGGTTACAGCTGGTACAAATTAGTGCAGTATTTTCTACACCAGGTTTTGTGCACTTGGTGTAAAACTAACGTCAACTTTGGACAATTTATTGATTTGTTTATGTACCTGTATTTTTTTACCATCCGTTTATGAAATAGTAATGAAAAACGAATGTTGTTGATCAGTATTGCATACGTAATAATCAAAATGATACATTTTTTGAGAGACAGGACGGAATTCCCACTTCTAATGGATCAAATTATTAATTATTATTAATGCCATAAGGAAAGAAAGAAATGAGCTGCTGAAAAGAATCTTGGATGCTATTGGTAAACAGTAATAAGTACTTAAAGATTTTCCGTCTTTTGTGCTGTTTTGTATTAATGAATATTCTTATAAATACGCGCTATTCTCCAATTAGAATAATGCAAAATATATTTAAACTAAATTTATTTTTTAGTTTTCTTGTACAAAGGAATAATCTAACCAAATATAAAGTTAATCGTTTAATTGAATGGCACACATTAAATTATATGATATTCAATTTCGAATAGCAGATCCATTCTCATCAAATTAATTTGATACCTCTCTGTAATCATTTTCTAGCGGTAGAATATTAACATCAACCTGGTTTTAAATACGAGGCGTGTTTTTAAGGTAAGTACCGTTTTCAAATAAAACAAAAACATGTAATCTCTTCTTAACAATTTTATTTTTACATGAAAGCCTGTACCTTGTTCTATTTTTCTACATAATTTCCACCAATATTGAGGCATTTATCGTATCGAACAATCTTTACAATCCCACCGTCATAGAAGTCTGTCGCCTGATTTGACAATCACTCCACAGCAGTCGTTTTGAAACTCATCAGATAACGATGAAATCGTAAAGCGTTTGTTCTCTTTCACTTTTTCGTCAACTTTCTGAACCAAATCTTCAGTAATGACAGAAGGTCGTCCACTTCGTTCCTCCTCATGGACATTCGCGCGGCCATCTTTAAAAGCTCTCACCCATTTCCGTACCATTCCATCACTCATAATGTTTTCTCCATACATTTCACAGATCTGACGAGGAACGTCGGCCGATTTAATGCCTTTAGCACTAAGAAAACGAATCACAGCGCGTATTTCACAGTCGGCGGGATTCTCGATTGGCGGAGACATTTTAAATAGTGACAAACAAACGTAAACGCGGTCGAATCTTTCTGTAATGGCGTTTGTGGCTTGTCAACAGATGTAGCTACACAGCGCGCAAGTGTAGAAAGCCGCCGCAGCGCTAACGGTGGCAGAATTTCAAAACGGTACTTACTTTAAAAGCACGCCTCGTATCTTCTGGTAGTGGACGTATTACATGTTGTAAATCTTTTTCGTCACCAAGATTGTAAAGCACACAATATGCATAGATAATTTTCAGTATAACTTTTTCTAAGATTCGCGCTGAAGCCAGCAAATTCCCGATATAGTCAGATAATCTATCGGAATTATTTTTTCTATGTGTACATGTCTTAGCACCACAATCTTCTTCTTCTTCTTCTTAGTCAACAAAACCATCCTCCGAATCGGAACTTTCAATAATTTGTTGCAGCAGTAAACTTGTGTATCCCATAGCATAAGTTGACTTCGCCCGGCGTGTCACCGTGACGTTATGTTTTGGATTTGTTGGCTGTCAACTGACTGACAACTTTGCACTGATTTATTTCTATCGTTTATGTTCAGTACTTTACAATTTTTCAACAAGTGACCTTGGAAGACTATGCAGAGTATGTCGCTGAAATTAGTTATTTATGTCACAAGGGACGTAAATGTAGTTTTGTAGTTCTTCTAGACCGCAAAAGTGATTATAACCCGAGTGGCATATAATATTTTTCCTACTAGAGGTCCAAAATTCCGCAGAAATCAGCATTTCACGAAAATATTTGACATCTGCTTACGAGGCTGGTATGATAAATACCTGTGTCCTCTGTTTCGGCAATGACCTGTTCATTTGACGTTATTGCCTTCCCCCAAGTCATTTTTTCAAGTTTGGGAAAAAAAAAGGAGTCTCAGCAAGCCAAATCTGGCGAATACGATTGGTAGGGCACCAATTGGTACCGTAACTGGACCAGTTTTGCTGTCGGAATTGCCGATGGGTGGGCCAGGGTGATAGTAGAGAATTCTTTTCTTCGTTAGGTGGGGACTTTTTCTTTTTAGTTCAGCGTTGAATCGGTCCAAAAAATCAATATAGTACTGTCCCGTCATTGTCGTTTCCTTCTCCAAATGAGATTCTCCAATTAAGATTATGCCTTGCGAATCCCAAAAAATCGTCGCCATAACTTTTCCTGACGGAATCGTCTTCGCCTTCTTTGGTTTTATCAGCTGATTTGCCATGGTTGTGCAACAAATGCAATAATTTAAATCATATTATCTTCTGTTAAAGCAGTTTGCCCTGTACATTTTATATTATCTATCCTTACTTAGCGGAAAGTTCAAATATTTCTGGCTATACAAGGACAATGTTCATTACGTTCCACTTCGTGATAATTGTTGTCAAATTCATCGAATATTAAAATTAGATACTGGTTGTTTGTCTTACGTGGTCCATGCGGATGCCACTGTAAAATCAACAACATAAATAACTGAAACTTAAGCACATTGCCTACCAAAAACTAACAAATTTAAACAAACCTACCACAATTAATTAATTACAATAAAGTTCGATGAAGTAAAGGAGCGAATGTATGACAAATGCAGGTTATAATAACAATAAATAACAAAAATGAGTTATGCTTTTGGAATTGAGATTTGACAGTTTGGCAATTGTTATGATTGCTTAGTAACGAGCGTTTTAGATCAATCAGGCGTCACAAGAAACAACTTGGCGCTCTTTCCTAGCCAAATCTGCGTCACAACAAAAACAGATTACCAAAATCTTTGTTGCTGCGTATCGTAATATTTCTCAAGTTAAAGCATAACGTATGTGGATTCGCCTTTCGATCGCCTTTCCGGAAACGTAAAAACATATACGTCACGTCCGGTGACACCGGAAATGCAATTGAAGTGCCGATAACGGCAAAAGTTAGCTCGCAAAAAATAGAAATCGACCTATTTTTTCCAAAAACGCTAGCTTCTGTCGTTCAAAAGTTTCGTTCATGTTTGTTTCAGTTTCTCACGGTCTCTACATCTTCGACGCATTCTACTTCATTGAAATAATGTTAATGATCGCATACAAGAACATCACGTGTCCCGAAATCAAATATATCTACCCGCCTAGGAACGGCTTCATAGTTATCATGGAAATGGCCACGTTGCTACCTATCGAGCTATCCTTTTCTGACATACACAAGAGCTACTTCCTGACACGTCTCCGGTATGCAGTTCGCATAATTCGTGTGCTTCTATACGTCTGGACGAAAAGCAAAAGATGCGACACCGTCGGCATAGCGATGCTTATGTTTAATTTACTAATCGTCTATTTCCTTGTATCGATGACTGCTTCCTTCATCATAATCCCCGTATTGAGTTTAAACTATCGTAAATACATAACAGACCAGGGATTTTTGACATTTATCTACGCGATAACCAGCAAAATAACGGCTAAAGGATTTGGAATGGCGTTCGGAGAGAATAAGGCTTTTGACTATAGCCTTTGTTTACTGACAGTGATCGCTTTCCTCATGTCTAGTTATTATACCAGCAAACTCGCCTGCTCCATGATACCCTGGATCAAGCAGCGATTCTCTTTCGCTCACAATTACATGAGAATCGACGACTTCCTCCACTACTGGTGTTCAAGCGCGTACATATGGAAATCAAACCTCTTTAGGTCTTTCGAAAGGACGTTCTTCAGGTATTTTCAGATATCTTTATGCAATACCAAATCCTCCATCCGTAAAGAGATTCCCAAAGATCAAATTCCCAACTCGATCATTAAGGAGATTTCACTGGATCTATTTTGGCCGGCATTCAAGCATTCGCATCTATTTCGCAATCAAGAGGTACCTTTCTTGCGGAGTCTTTCGCAGAAAACGGACTATAGGGTCTTTTTACCTGGCGAGCTGTTGTGCAGAAAGGATATTCCGAAATCGGGCATGATATACATTGTTTCCGGTATAATACAGATAATCTCGGAAGAGAACAGCGAAACACCAATATTATCTTTCTCCGGTGGGACTTGCTTTGGAGAAACAACCCTATTCATCGATTACCCTTCAACTTATACGGTCATCAGCAAGACTTACAGCGAAGCCATCGTTTTGGATAAGAAGTTGTTCATTGAGATGTATAAAATCTATCCGAGAATTTGTAAAAATTTGGCTAAAACGGTGGCTCAACGGTACAAGAAGGCCAGGGAGTATCGCGTAATGCGCGGATATCAGCAGCGTCAGTACAAGCAAATGGTTGGCACGATTGAGGATCCTTCGATAATCTACATCCAAACTACTCTAAAAAGGATGCTCTACGATGAGGTACACACCGGGAAGCACAGCCGAAAAATCACTGCGATATTACGAAACTTCTGCTTCTGCGCGGATTACATAGATCTCCTCTGCGTTACCGAGAAGCTCGAATTAGTCACGGATAGTTTCTTCATCAAGAAAGAATTCCCTTTCATCTTCCAACCGGATTCCACTATCATTAGGTTTTGGGATCTCTTCATTGGAATAGTCGCTACTTCTCTCGTAGTTGTCTATCCGATGATAGTTTGCGCGACTTCTTACGAAACCAAGGAGGTCACCTTCAAGTATTTTGTATCCATGATCACAGTGTTATGGTCGGTTGATATCTATGTAAAGGTCTCCACCGCTGTTAAGGAGCAGAATCTATTCATTACGAAAATTTCGAAAATAATCTATTATCGATTGAGTACCCTTAGCTTTATTATCGATTTAATATGTGTATTTCCGATTGGCCTTGTGATGAGCGTAATACATTTGGGCTTAGATCTGCGGATTGTGGTCCTCTTGGAATGTCATAAGCTTCTCAAGGTGTATCGGATGCATAATTTTCTCGGGACATTCGGACATCTAAATTCGACGACGATGATCATAATGAAATACCTAAAGGTGACCGCATACACTTTTCTGCTCATGTACTATTCAGCGTGCACGTTGTATCTAATGTTATGCGGCAATCGCTGTCACATGCTCTACCTGGCCAAGCTGAAATTATATTACGGAATCAACGAGGACGATACGCTTCCTATCTTCGTTCAATTGTACGCAGTGTCAAGTTACTTTATAAACGATGTGGAGGTGTTTGAAGTGTTCTCGTTGCTGAGTACACAAGGAATTATCATTACTATTGTTCTGCAGATAATATACGCATGTGTCTATATTTATCTACTGGCGGACGCTATTGCGACCGATACCATTAATCAACAGGAGAAACACGAATTTAAAGAATTCGCCTCAGATATGGATATTATTATGAAGAAATTTCGGTTCCAATCAAATCGTCAGAAGAACGTTTGGAATCTGCTAACGGTAAGTCTTGATATGTAAATATTAATACGCTACATTACACGGAAATTGCAACACCAAGAAGGGGTGCGAATTTTGTTACCGAACTTGGCAGAAACCTATAACTATTCATATCTGACACTTTATGCAGTCTTTTCTAACATTAATGTCAGGTGTATTTCTTGTGAGTTTTAATTCAATTTTCACCGTTTTCTTTTGTCATACTTTTGTTTAACCAGTTCTGAGTGTTTGATTATGCCTAGAGTGCGGCAACGTGGAAATTACCGCCAGTTCAGTGAATTTGACAAAGATCGAATTGTTGGCTTCGTTCAGGGAAGTTGCAAATAGCCTCAACCGGAACCAGGAAAGTCGCCGAAGAGGAACCGGGGGCCGAAGAAGATCTAATGAGATGTAGGACCGCCACCTTCGCCTAATGGCACTCAGAGACCGATTCTCTAGTACTAGGTCAATTGCTAATCTATGGTTAAGTAATGGAGGTCGTCCTGTGACCCTCCGAACCGTTTATCGCCGAATCGGCTCAACACCGATAGCAACGTTTGGAGTGGTGTAGGTTGCGAATGCACTGGAACGTGGAGTGGCATAGGGTGGTGTTCATGAATTTCGATTTTGTATAGGGATGCATGATGGCCGCATGAGGGTCAGACGAAGACGTGGGGAACATCGCGGTATTCAATTTTCTGTTGAAAGGCATGTGGTCCGTGGGAGTTATGGTATGGGGTGCTATAGCATATGGGACTAGGTCTCAGTGGGTGTTCATCCGAATCACCAGGAACGCCCAGCGCTACGTTGATGAGGTGGTAGAATCCCATATTCTTCTATATCTCCAACAGCTCGAAGACCTACCTTCCAGCAGGATAATGCCTGTTTCCACCTAGCGAGAACTTCTCTAAACCGGTTCTAAGAGGCCCATGTTAATATTCTGCCAAGGCCACCCAAATCTTCCAGACCTCTCGCCAATCGAACACGTGCGGGACATTATGAGAAGAAAGCTGAGGAACTTAACGAATCCTCTGCAAACAGGCATGAATTGCAGGTTGCTTAGGACACTATACCCCAAGAGGACATCGACCACATACTGAAATCAATGCCACGAAGAATGAGGGAGTGTGAAACTAATGGAGGGGAGGGGGCAATACATTATTAATAAAAAAAAAATTAATGTTAATCATTTTGTCATTTTTCTTTGAAATTATAATCAATTATTACCTTGGAATAGTTACAAGTTTCTGTAAACTTGTCAAAAAATTCGCACCCCTTCTTGGTGTTGCAATTTCCATGTCATGTAGTTATAGTAACTTCTAACCAGATTGTTAAGTGAAATAGACTGCATTTATTGTTTTTCTTGATCGTTTCAATTATACTTTGTAAAAAATACTTGGTATAGTCGAGGCAAGGTAAATATCGATGCACGTCCAGTAATGTACCTAGAGGGGGCCGGTTCGCCCCGAACACCACATATTTTGGAGCAGCAATTTTATATTTTTGTCGAAACCACATAAAAATAAATAGTATCATAATGTTCTAATGCTGTAATCAACAGAATAAATGATTATAATAAGTATGCAACTTAACAAAAATGCATGGTGACTCCGGCAGCCGACTCGACATCGACATTTTTACGTTTAATCAGTGAAAAAAGAAAACACGTGCACCGTGTCAGCTATTAATATTTTATTTAGCCCCATTGTTGTTATTACAAACAGCGCCACCATGTGAGGAAGAAAATATTAATTTTCTGGAAACGGTAGAAGGTCAAAATTTTCGAACAATGTAATAGACACCATAAGCTATATTTCAAAAATATTTCTGAATATACAGAGTGATCGATAAGTAGCGGACCAGCGAACCTTATTTTAAGTAGAATACCGAGTATTTTGTTACACTTTTAGCTACTTAATCTAGAAATAAACCAATGTAATATGGGTTTCATATGTTACTATGTTACTAGCAGATTTCAAGATGTTGATAATGTTGTCCCCAATCACCTAAATGTGGATATATCTATCAATTCTCTTAAAACATCCGGAATGCAAATACATTTTAGCATAATTTTTTACGAGATTAAATTACATACTCTATTTAGACGTGGTACTAAAACGCCTTCGAAACACACAAGGTGTTCAATATTAAACATTTATATCTAACATTTTTGTATAAAAAAACGTTGCCAAATTCAAACATCAGAAACGTTATCTTTTTAATAGCACCATATATTTCATCTGTAATTATGGCCTCAAAGAAAAAAAATCAAGGGTTTAGACACGGAGATCTTGGGGACCAAGCAATAAAACATCTACGACTAATCCATTGTTGAGGCAAGTGCGTTGTGCCACGCTATGACAAGTGCCTATAAAATGGTGGGGGCTATGTAGAAAGATAGTTTAAGGTTTGTAGTTTTTTTTGCAATAAATAATTTTTCTGTATCTGTACTCATTTTATTTTTATTACCAAATGGATCTTAGTTTCTGGACGTGCCCCGTATTATAGAACTCGACAAATAAGAAATTCCCAAGTAGGGGAACGGTGTGGACAGTGGAACAGAGGGGACAGTGAAACATTTTAAGTAACGATGATCAAATATACATTTTGAACAAGATTGCACTGCCATCTGTAATTCAATAGCATAGTACTTCACGCCTACTTAAACCGCTTTTTGTAAATATTTGCCGATTCATCAGTTCCTCATTTGCTATCGAAAGTTACTCGCAAATCTAGAGTTTCCAGACGATACGTTTATGCAACACGATGATTAGCCTTTGAATTCGCACACAAGAATAATTTCAAAATGCCAGCTTCTTGGATAACCAATAAGGCAGCTGGTGATGACTGGCTAAAACCTTTTAGAAAACGGTGGTCGAAACTAACCTTGCGAAAACCTGAAGCTACGAGTTTGAGAAGATGCTCTGGCTTTAATCGAACCATCGTCGAAGAATTTTTTAATAATGTAGCAGCATTGTACAAGAACCTTGGAAATAAAAACCTAAACGGAAATATGATACATAATCTAGATGAAACAGCTGTAGCCACTGTGCATAACCCCCCCCAAAGTTCTGGCAGAGAAGGGTACGGAACAAGTAGGACAAGTCACTTCTGGGGAACGAGGAGTTTTAGTTACTGCGTGCTGCTTCATTAGCGGCGATGGTACCACAATTCCACCTTTCATGATATTTCCACGTGTTAATTTCAAGTCTATGATGCTTTATGGTGCGCCACCTGGAACAGGCGGTGGTGCCTCAAAATCTAGTTGGATAAACAGTGAAATATTTGTCCAAATATTACAACATTTTCAAAAATACACCAGATATATTAAAGAAAATCCAGTCATTCTGTTTTTAGATAGTTACGAATGTCACATTTCAATCGAAGCAATTGACTTCTATAGATCCAATGGCATTCATGCCATTACATTTCCCTCACACACTATTGGCAAATTACAACAATTATATAAGAGTGTGTATAAGTCTTTGAAAAACAATCACAATGTAGTTTGCAAAGACTGGATGTTGACGAATCCGAGAAAGACCATTATGATATACAACGTGGCATCACTCCTTGGAATAGCCTATCTCAAAGCTACTAGCCACGAAAATATTGCAAACGGCCTTAAGAGTACTGGAATTTGGCCTTTAAATAGCAATATATTCAGTGATGACGATTATCTAAGTTCCTATGTAACGGATAGACCAATGGCACAAACAATATCAGAAGAGCAAAATTCACTACCACCTACGACTTTCAGGGTCGATCGAACTCCGTCGCCAACTGGTGGAAATAGAACTTCTATATCACCGAAGCCTTGTACTTCAAATCATCAACATATTATACTCCTCCATTAGAAATGAAACCTCTACCTAAGGCGGAAGCAAAGAAAGCACCACGCACAAATCGACGTAAAAGAAGTGAAGTTCTGGCCGATACTCCAATATTTGTTAGAAGGTTAGAAGAGAGTTATGAAAAAAAAACCTAAGGCCAAAAATATATCGCAAGTGAAACGAAAGGTTATGCAAAGAACTAGTGATTCATCAGAAGATGAAGACCAGATAGTACAATATGAAGAGTCAGAAGATAGTCCAGAGGATTTTGATGAAAATGATTTTCCTCCATTGGATGATGTTAAACTCGATCAATTCGTTCTTCTTGTCGAAAATAAACGATCTTTGACTACATACAGTGTAGGACGAGTAACGGTTATAATACAAAATGAAATTGTTGTGAACTATTTTAAAAGACCATACTTAAAATTTGTAAAAACGGAGGAAAACTATACATTTGATAAAAAAGATATCATAAAAATATTGCCAATGCTAAATCATTGCGGTAGTACTAAACGCACCGAAGAAGGATTCTCTTTTCCCGTTAATTTTGACAAATACACCTTGGGAATGAATTAAACCAGGGGTCTCCAAACTTTCCAGCCTTAGGGCCATACTGATTACTCCATTAAGTTTCAAGGGCCAAAACCGTTTTGATTTTCCTGCCATTATCTATAATTTCTAGAGTAGTCGCCGAGTACGCGCCCTGAGCGAGCATACGCTTGCTAAATTTGCTAGTTCAGTTACTATTGCGTATTGTTGCGACACTTGATGACATCTGGTGGTCAAAAGTGGAAATAGGTATTGGTAGAACCCTCTATCGCTAACAGCTGGCGCTAGTAGTACTTTCGATAGCGCAGTTGGTTCGTGACAGTTCTGGTGTATTCCACTCACTTCGAGATGGCAGTAATTGGAGTATAAAAAGGCTAGCGGCGCGACCGCGAGTCAGTCTGCCTAGGGAAGGCGAAGGAAGCGAAACTGTCTGTTGTGAAATAAAGTAGTGCGTAAAGTAGTGTTGTAAATAAAATAGTGCGCGATTTGACTTGCTGTTTTTGTATGTGATTTACCAGTATGGAGAAGAAACGAAAAATAGACAGTGAATGCAGAACATTCAAAAATCAATGGAAGTATCAATATTTCATGATTGAGTCCAGTAATAAGGCGCTATGTTTTATTTGCAATGAAACTATAGCCGTTCTCAAAGAATATAGCATTAAACGCTGTTATGAAACGAAAAATTTTCAAAATTACTCAAAATATACAAGAAGTTTGCGGACAGAAAAATTTGAAGCTTTGAAGCGTGGATTGAAATCGCAGCAATCTTTGTTAATGAAAGTCAACACTGAACAAGAGGCTGCAACTCGTGCCAGCTTTCGTGTGGCTCTTGAAATCGCAAAACGCGGAAAACGATTCACCGATGGAGAAATGATCAAAGAATGCGTAATTGCAGTAGCCGAAGAAATGTGCCCTGAAAAGGTAAATTTACTTAAAACTGTCAGATTGTCAGCAAACACCGTGGCTCGGAGGGTACAAGACATCGCAGAAAATATATCATCTCAACTGTCTGACAAAAATGGACATCCTGAGTGGTTTTCTCTGGCCTTGGATGAGTCAACGGATGTGTCAGATACTGCTCAGGTGTTGATTTTTATTCGAGGAGTAGATAAAAGCTATGAAGTGTATGAAGAACTTGTTGATATTGATAGAATTCACGGCACGACTACTGGGGAAGATATTTTTAAGGGAGTTGAAAATGCCATTAAAAGAACTTTCGATGGAAAAACTTGAAATCTATTACAACTGATGGAGGCAAAAACATGTGTGGTAAAAATAAAGGATTGGTTGCACTTGTGTCAAAGGCTGTAGAAAATGATGGTGGTTCAAAACCATTAGTCTTACATTGTATCATTCATCAACAGTCCTTGTGCGGAAAATGTTTGGATATGTCTGAAGTTGTGAAACCAGTCATAGCAGTTGTTAATTTCATCAGATCCACTGGGTTGAATCACCGACAATTCCGCGAGTTTATTGAAGAGATTGGACAAAATGACTTACCATATCATACTGCCGTACACTGGCTTAGTTGCGGAAAAGTCCTTCGGCGCTTTTTTGAACTTCGAGCAGAGATCGAAATTTTTTTGAATGAAAGGCATCGCCCTCTTACCGAATTACAAAATAGCGAATGGCTGTGGAAGTTAGCATTTTATGTCGATTTGACAAAACATATGAACGAACTGAATTTGAGATTGCAAGGGGAAAACCAGATTCTCCCTGATTTATACACTAATATCAAATCGTTCCGGCAGAAAATAATACTGTTTTAATCACAATTACGTAAAACATGTTTCACACATTTTAAAACATGTGAAATATTCAGCCACACTACTGAGTCTAAGTTTCCCGTCGATTTTGCAATCGAAGCTTTGAATGCTTTGAAGATAAACTTTGATACTCGTTTCTCAGACTTTGATGTCATTGCGAATGAAATTAAGATTTTTCAAAATCCTTTTGATACTGACATTGAAACCCTAGCCCTGGAACTTCAAATGGAAATTATTGATTTACAGTGCAGTGATATAATTAAGAACAAATATCAAAACTCATCTTTGTTGGAATTTTATAAGAGTCTTCCACTGCAACATGCTAATTTGCATAAATTTGCTCGTGGGCTGTTTTCTATTTTTGGTACTACTTGTGTGAGAAAACATTCTTCAAGATGAAGTACACAAAGAATGTTTACAGATCTCAGTTAACCGATGAGCATCTTAAATCTCTTTTAATAATTGGTACAAGTAAAATTGGTCCACAACTACAAACTATTGTCAGTAGAAAATCACAATTACATAAATCCCATTAATATTTTTTACAAGTGGACATTATAAACTGTTAGTGGGATTCATTTCAATTATTTGTTAGTTATTATGCTTAAGTTAAACTTTCTGCGTATTATACCTGTCATTAAGCTATACCTAGCAAGTAAATAAAACCGAGTTATCATTCTGTGTTTTTTTATCCAACTTATCACAGCAACAATAACAACAATCAGCCATTAGCTGTCGCGGGCCGGATTGATCACACTGGCGGGCCACTGAATTAAACGAAAGTGAAAAGATTTAAATTACATAATTCAAATAAGTTTTTTAATTTTTATAGAATTATATTTTATGTTCCATTG